>MU249576.1:133940-254017 GCA_018977245.1 Lethenteron camtschaticum | reverse complement strand
CCTAACCCTAAACCTAACCCTAACCCAACCCTAACCTCCNACCCCGACCACCCACCCCCACCCCTACCCCAAACCCTAACCCTAAACCCTAACCCTAACCAAGCCCCAACCCTAATAAAAGCCCAACCCCTAATAAAAGCCCAACCCTAATAAAGCCCCAACCCTAATAAAAGCCCAACCCTAATAAAAGCCCAAACCCTAATAAGAGCCCAAACCCCAAACCCTAAACCCCAAACCCTATAGCCCTATCCCTATAGCCCTAACCCTATCCCTATAACCCTAACCCTATACCCGATAACATAAACCATAACCCTAACCTAACCCTAAACTAATCCTCGCCTCATTACAATGAAACAAATCTAAGGATGTTGTGCGTAAAATAGCTTAAGTTTGCTTACAAGAGCAACGGTCTACGAGTCTAGCTATTACCAACTCTAAACACAAGATAGGCCTCGTAACTTTGTTTGCAAAAACATTTCCACCGAATGAGCTGGTAACTCACCTTGAAAAGCTGCTAATCCACCTGGAGGAGCTGGTAATCCACATGAACCAGCTGGTAATCCACCTGGAGGAGCTGTTAATTCACATGAACGAGCATGTGGCCACCACGTGATACAACTGCAGCGCCCCCGTGTGGCCACCACGTGACAACTCCAGCGCCCCCGTGTGGCCACCACGTGCTACAACTGCAGCGCCACCGTGTGGCCACCACGTAATACAACTGCAGCGCCCCCGTGTGGCCACCACGTGATACACCTGCAGCGCCACCGTGTGGCCACCACGTGATACAACTGCAGCGCCCCGTGTGGCCACGTGATACAACTCCAGCGCCGTGTGGCCACCACGTGATACTGCAGCGCCGTGGCACGTGATACAACTCCAGCGCCCCGTGTGGCCACGTGAACAACTGCAGCGCCCCCGTGTGGCCACCACGTGATACAACTGCAGCGCCCCNGTGTGGCCACCACGTGATACAACTGCAGCGCCCCGTGTGGCCACCACGTGATACAACTGTAGCGCCACCGTGTGGCCACCACGTGATACAACTGCAGTGCCACCACACGGGGCAGTGCCACCGCGTGGTGGCCACCATGCATGTGGCTGTGTTGGAGAGTACCCACAACATTGACAGCAACACACCGGTGTGCTGTACTTGTAACTAATTGCAATGTTTTGTTTAAGTGAGAAACCTTTATAATTGGCTGTCGGGTGGTGGCGGTTCAACATTTATCTTTACGCGATATAACCCAAACATTTCTCTATTTACTGTAGTTGTCCATTTGTCCACAAGAGGGCAACATGTGCTTGTATAGCCTGACCCTAATCTGTAATGCTCATATAACCACCTCAGCCCTATAGCTTTGATTTAATTGAATATCTGGCTTGCATGCCACAATTATTGTTAAAATTCAGTTGCTATACTTTATTGAAGGGATTTTGGAATATAAATAAATCTCCCCTCGTGCTATCCTATGTTTACCTATGTTTTAGTACAATTCTTGGATGTAGAAATTGAAAATGCTTTTGGCCACTAATTTCATGGTGGAAATATTTTTCATCAAACCCTCCAGACAATTTGTAGCCTACAAATGGTGCAGTCAGGAAATGTAAAAACTGATGCTGTCTCTTGGTTGCAGTGTTATTGACAAGCAAAAAAAAGGCTTTTTAATAATATTTTGCTTCAGGTTTGACTTTTCCTAAGGGAAATTGTATTGACAAATTGTCAACAATGAACCTTAACAACATTTATTCTGAAATACATTTCGGGAAAAAAAAATTTGGGGGAGTTAAGGTTGACAATCACTGTCAGATTACACAAAATGAACAAAACGATCGTAGGGAAGTATATTTTTTAAACCCTCGCAAAAAATCTATATTCAACGGGCATGGTCTAAATTACGCATAGGCTGCCGATAATCACCACGCAGGCTGCAATCTAAACACGTGTTGATGCAGGATGTTAAACTTCATCCCTGTTGGGGATGTGTTACAGCCTCTTCCTCACCTCACCACAATGAAAAACAATCTGAGGATTTTGCGCTTAAAATAGCTTAAATGTTTCGCTTAAAAAAGCAAAGGTCTACGAGTCTAGCTATGACTAACTCTAAACACAAGACATGCCTCGTCACTTTGTGTTGACAAAACATTCCACCGAATGAGCTGGTAACTCACCTTGAGGAGCTGGAATCCACCTTGACGAGCTGGTAATCCACATGGTCGAGCTGGTGATCCACATGGTCGAGCTGGTAATCCACAACACGAGCTGGTAATCCACATGGTCGAGCTGGTAATCCACATGGTCGAGCTGGTAATCCACATGGTCGAGCTGGTAATCCACATGGTCGAGCTGGTAATCCACATGGTCGAGCTGGTAATCCACATGAACTGGTAATCCACATGGTCGAGCTGGTAATCCACATGGTCGAGCTGGTAATCCACATGGTCGAGCTGGTAATTCACATGAACGAGCTGGTAATCTACATGAACGAGCTGGTAATTGACATGGACGAGCTGGTAATCCACATGAACGAGCTGGTAATCCACAACACGAGCTGGTAATCCACATGAACGAGCTGGTAATCCACAACACGAGCTGGTAATTCACATGAACGAGCAGGCAATCCACATGGACGAGCTGGTAATCCACAACACGAGCTGGTAATCCACATGAACGAGCTGGTAATCCATATGAACGAGCTGGTAATCCATATGAACGAGCTGGTAATTCACATGGTCAAGCTGGTAATCCACATGAACGAGCTGGTAATGCACATGAACGAGCTGGTAATGCGCATGAACGAGCTGGTAATCCACATGAACGAGCTTGGAATCCGATTGGAGGAGTTAAGGACACGTGGCCAGAAGCGGGGGTGCCGTCCTTGATACAGCAAGGGGCGGGGCCGGGGCAAAGGGATGAAGGGGAGCGCGAGGGGGATTCGGGGCTCGTTCGGGGATCAAGAGAGGGAACAGACATGCAACATAGTGAACAGCCTACAACAAGTTAGCCACACTTAGCAACAGAAGCCGGTGTACATTGAATTGTTTCATAAACGCAATGCCTCCTACAACGGTGTGTGTGCGTGCCTCAGTCGACACAACGCATGTTTAAGTATGTTTTTCGTACAATTCTGGGGCGCAGAAATTGCAAATGCTTTGGAAATGTTTTTTGTCAAACTTCTGGACAATTTGTAGCCTACATATTCTGCAATCAGGAAATACAACTGGCTCTCTGTGTCTTTTGGTTGCAGTGCTATTGACAAGCAAAATAAGGGCTTTTTAGAAATGTTTTGCAACAATTAAGACTTTTTCCAATGGGAAATTGCATTGAACAATGGTCAACTTTGCACCTTCATAACCCTAAAGCTAAACCTATCCCTAATTAAATTGTCGATTTTTTTCTCGAGAAAAAATATATTTGTACTAGCGGTAAGTACCCGGCGTTGCTCGGGCGAAAAAGGCAGAGACACACATGGACTTAACACGCAGACATCGACCCACACACATAGAAACACATCGACTTAGACGCACACATATATGGTTAAACCCAGGATGTTCCATTAGGGGGTCCAAGTTTTGCAAGGGTAGAGAAGGGAGGGAATGACCATGGCCGAGAAGACCTGAAGCTTCGTGCGGAGTGATAGATCAGGTAGCTTCCACACAGTATTATGCAACCAATGAAAATATTATGTGGCTCGACTGATTCGGAGTGAGACCTCTGCTGTTAAACCGGAGCCGGTCATTAGCACACTGGCAAGGTATGGGAAACTCTCCACTGTCTCCACAACTGCCCCATCACCAATTGGGAGTTGTGGGGGTGGAGTGTCCGATGGTAGAAAATACCCAGGCAGGTGTTTAGTTTTTGGTGGGGCTGATGGTAAGGCCCCACCTTTTTTACCTACGTGACTTTACCGAAAAAACCTAAGAATATGAATAAGGCAAGCTCCAGGTTCAGCAGCAGCACCGCGAACTCCTCCGAGTGAGCAGCAATTAGCAGATCATCGGCATACATAACGTGGTTGAGCAATAGGGAGCCATCCCTTGACCGCACCCAGGCATTGATCAGCCTCCCATTGTATCTGTACGAGATGGGAATTCTTCTGGTACAGCCATTGAAGGCTCCACGAACTACATGGTCCAAATATATGTAAAATAAAGTGGGTGCCAGAGGACATCCCTGTTGCACCCCGAGGTATACAGGGAATGGCTGTGACTCACGGCCCCGTAGTTTGACCGGGGCCGCTCACCATCATGAAGGTCCTTAAGGATGGTGAGCAGTGGGTCAGGGACTCGGAAAGCACGAAGAACAACCCAGAGGCCAGGCCTACTGATGGTATCATAGGCCTTGAGCAGGTAAATAAAGCACAAACATGGACTAAGACGTACACATGGACCACAGACACGCAAATAAATGGACTTACACTGACTAACATGGAGGCATGCACACACAGCGACTAACACACACGCACATAGACTGAGACACACACGCACACATATTAACTCTAACACACACACAAACACATCGACTTACAGACACACACATGGACTCACACACACATAGACATGCACTTGAGATACACACACATGGAGTTACACACATATATCGACGTACACACATACAGCGAATCAGACACACACACATGGAATCACACACAGACATACGTGGACACATACACACATTGACATAAACACACATGTTCTCACACACACACACNTATAGACTGACACACACATACACATCGACTGACACACACATACACATCGACTGACACACATAGACACACAAATGCACATTGACTTACAAACTCAGATGTAGCCATGCACACACATCGACTAACACACACACAGCGACTGATACGCACACAAATGGACTGACACGCACACTTGGACTGACACACACACAAACACTTCGACGTACACACACACATTGGGCGTTGTCCGTTCGAAAAAGACAGACACCCACATGGAGTTAAAGACACGCATGGCTCTACACGCATAAACGTATGGACTCAAAGATGCACACATGGACTAACACACATCGATGGGCACAACAATCCCCGATGATGGCACAGCTATCAGTATCGCAGTACTACGTATGAGTAAATAGCGTGACGTGAGCGATGGAAACAATAGAAATGCATTTAATAAATAAGCATAAATAAGTGTAAATGAAAGATAAACAATGAACCTGAGTTGGTATGTGCACACAAAGATAAATATAGTAATATCTGGCAACGTATCTGTTTCATAATATTAAGCAATGAACGTGATAAATTATCTGCACATTATTGTAATGTTTGTCAACTAATGTGTTTAACAATAGAAAACAATGGACTTGAGTTGTTAGCGTAAGAAGCAAGGAACTTTGTACTTACCATAGCCATGCTGAGGCCTTGTGCCATGCGTAGCCCCGTCCTGGCCTACATTGGCGAGGCGCAGAGTTGGCACGTTGCCAGGCTAGGGGCTGGGCCGCTACCCCCCCCCCCCCNAGAATCCCCGGGCGTGCAAGAATAATGCTATGTAAGCACGAAAATATGATCTACGGAGTCTGTAGTATAAACTGGACACATCGTGTTGGGGGGAAGCGAATAGGACGTGACACTGTGAAGAAATATCCGCAGCGTTATGTGTGTATGTGTTGGTTCTAAACGCGTAAAAAAAAAATGTCCCTGTGAGATGGAGCCAAGGCGCATCACTTGGCAGGGTCTGCCCCCCCACACAATTGGCATCACTTGGTACGGTCGACGGTGCGCAAAAGTAAATAATTAATAATAGAAACGGCACAAATGCGTTAATTAAACTACTTTAACGTTTAGGGATGGGAAAATGAAATAGCCTATTCCCACCGCGGGGCTTAGGGCGTGCCGCCCGGCAATTTTTTTTCTACGTTAAGGCCACCATCCGAGAGCCAAATCCCCCGCAAGCGCGAGCGCGTGGAGACTTTTATATATAAGAAGATAATCACCAAATTTCATTTCATATATAGCATAGTATGACTAAAGGCATTGGAGGAATGAGCTTCTAATTTAAAAATTACAAGTCAAAAATGTGGCTATTTTTTTGCAAAAAACCACGTAGTACCTTTAATTTTACAGTTTTTGTTTCATCCATCACGTAGTGAGACTAACGTCAATGGAGGAATTCACAGTGGCAAGAATGTAACTACCTTGCCTGGTATACAGGAAGTCGTAAGTTGAACCCCGTCCCTCACACCTGCTGTATGTTTGTAGTTTGCATGTTCTCCCCATGGTCGTGTGGCTTTTTCCCTCCACATGCATTTAGTGTATTTGACTGCTATGTCGATTTTTTCACGCAAAAAATATACATGTTAAATTGCCCAGTTTGTATTGTATATACAGCATTGTAAGACTAAATTCAATGGAGGAATTCACTTCTCATTGACCCTAACCGTTTACCATAACCCTAACTAGGCTAACAGGGTACTGTATATGGATTATTTTGGGAGTCCCTATTCCATTTCCGGGAGCCCCACAACCACTTCCTTGGTGTTCACATTCCCGCATGAAGAATCGGAACTCCGAGATTTGGAATTGAGACTCCTGCTTTGGATTTAGGACTTTTTAGGGTTGCAAGTGAAATGCCTCAAATATGCCTTTAAATGCGTCTCAGTGAGATGAGTTGAATCGTATATGGCGCGACTCTGTCGAGTAGAGTCAAAGGGCACACGCCACTTGCTTGTGTGACTTGTGGAACCGGGGCGGCATTTTGCATTGAAGTCGATGATGGGTGTGATTGTTGCCGATTTGAAGGGCACTGTTTGAGAATGCAGTGCGTTTCATTATTTCAGCACCGATGTTCACCAAATATTCAATGGTCTAAATGTATGGGACAGCTTGGGATGTCAATGCAGTAGTTTGTTATTTGAAAATCCGTAAAGAAATAAAGCATTGCAGTGCAAATCGGCCGGATAGTTTCGTTTTTACACGCTTTCTTTTAACTCACTCTATCTGTTGTTGTTATCGTCGTTGTATCCTCAAATCTTGTAACTCAATTTTAACCCACTACCCAATGTGGTATCGACTGCAAACTTGCTATACTTATGTCAAACTAATGACAAATACTATATTCTATCATATTTTTTAAAAGATTTTTAAACAATATTTTTTATCTTCTTGGTTCTTTCGGTAAAGTCACGTAGAAGGGTAGTAATAAAATAATAAAAATAAACATAATACAATAATTCTCACGACGTTTCGGCTACAACGCAAGCAGCCGTCTTTAGGTGAAGAATGAGACACTGCCAAGCTTGGAGCTTTTATATACGCATTTCCCATGAATATGCTAAATTCCTCTTGATATGCAAATTATTTTGTCAAGGCGCTCTTCTTCCACTCCAACCCAGCTTATATATAAGCTCCAAGCTTGGCAGTGTCTCATTCTTCACCTGAAGACGGCTGCTTGCGTTGTAGCCGAAACGTCGTGAAAATTATTTTATTATGTTTATTTTTATTATTTTATTACTTCCCTTCTACGTGACTTTACCGAAAGAACCAAGAAGATGAATCCCTGCAATCATGAAAGCTTTAAATCGAAATTTTATATTTTTATATGTTATGTTTTGGCTTGGGTCTAATTGTCCACGGTCAACTGACATTGGCTGTAATTGGCCACGGTCCCTTACGTTTTGGAAAGCTTCAGAGCCACTTCCTGGAGTCGTGGAGTTCTGCCATTACTCGTACATTTCATAAAAGCGTGTTTAAAAAAAAGTTTTTTTAAATATGATTTTTACCGCGCTTGACGTGTTACGTGTCCCTCTGGTGGACAAGTGCAGTATCACACGCAATCAATTCGTAGTTGTGAGTCGCTGGTGATGTGGCGTCCTGGCGTTTGTCCGCAGTACGGTTGGCTGCAATGAAGCCGTGAAGACACCACACAGTGCCACTGCTGCTGTTACCGTGCCGAGGCACTGCAGTTGTCATACTAACCCTTAACCCTAACCCCTGAACCTGACCCTAACCCTAATGCATAACCCTCAACTAACCCTAACCCTGAACTCTAACCATAATCCAACCATGACCCTAACCCTAACCATGACCCTGACCCTAACTACCTTAACCCTAACCCCCAACCACTAACTCCTAGCCCTAACCCCTAACCACTAACCCTGACCTTCACCCAAATCCTAACCCTTAACCCAAACCCTAACCCCAATCCAAACCATCACCCAAACCCTTACACAATTTTGTCCATAAACGGCATAGGCTAGTATGCCAATTTGCTTTTTGGCCAAAGAAGGTATGATGATTTTCTCGGCATACCTGAGGTGAAAATTTTATCGTGAAATGTAACATTTTGTACGTAATACGTAGCATACTACAGCAAACACAATGGAGGAATGCACTTTTTGCTAAAAAATAAAGCTATGGAAATTTGGCTCATTTTGGCAAAAAAAACTGTATAAGTTAGTATGCGGATTTTCTTTTTGAGACGTGAAAATGTAATCGTGAAATGTCTCACTTTTAATGTAATATATAGCATACTAATGCTAAACAAAAGGGAGGAATTACATTTTTATTGGAAAATAAAGATGTGAAAATTTGGCTCATTTTGGCAAATAAACTGCATAGGTTAGTATGCTGACATCTTTTTGAGACGTGAAAATGTAATCGTAAAATTTCTCACTTTTAATGTTACCTATATAATTCATTTTTGTCTGTCTGTCTGTCCGTCCGTCTGTCTGCGTACGCTCGCTTGCGGGGGATTTGGCTCTCGGACCGTGGGGTTCGCCGAGATAGAATTTTGCGGTGGGCACACCCCCGGCCCCGCGGTGGGAATAGGCATTTCCGATTTTTAGTCTCTAAACTTTAAATTGGTCCGATTATTGATTTAGTGCGATTTCTCTTATATATTTACTTTTGCTGACCGGCACATGACAAAGCACGCCTATGCGCATGCGCGAAGGCGGTTGCCCCTGGCAACGGGCAGCAATGCCGTCGCTGCGGGTGGACGCCATTTTTTATTCCCGTTAAAAATATGCACACGCATTAACACGCGACGCTGAGGAAAATTCATCAAAGTTTCACGTCCTCTTCACTCCCCCCCACCCCAATGTGCGCAATTACTATTATAGGGTTGGTAGCTAATAAAATTATAGCGCTTAGACAGTATTATCCAGCGCGGGGGGGGGGGGGGTAGCGGCCCAGTACCCAGCCTCGGCCGGGTGGGCAATCTAGGCGAGGCCGGAGGCTCTGCACGGTACTAGGCCTCGACACCCCACAGAAGACTTTGTGCTATAAACTCGATATACCCAGCGTTGCCCGGGGAAAAATACATTTAAAATCTTCTGAAAACTTTAAAACATAACATACCAATGAAAATACAACTGTGTAATTAAAATTTTAAACCCGACCGAGCCAAGAATTGATTCTCTGAATCGCGCAAAGGAATCGAAGGTTGTAGAATCGGCTGATTCCCGTTTACTATAAGTTGGTTATAGAGTCGATATAAACTGCAACGAACGGGAAATATCCGGCGTTGCCAAGGGCAAAAATATATTTTAAAACTTCTGAAAACTTTTAAACATAACATACCAATCAAAATAAAACTCTGTAATTCAAATTGTAACCCAAGCGCGCCAAGAAGCGATTCTTTAGAATCGTTGCGAATGAATCGAGGGTTGTAGATTACTTTAGAATTGCCCTATTCCCTTTTAACAAACTGCGTGTCGCCAAGTTTGCTTAACATTTCCAACAGACACACACATTCACACATTTAGCTTTCACATTTAACATACAAAACGTCAGCATGTACTGCTGTCATCATAGGCAAAAATATATACACCCTCACCACTCTCCCTCACCACTCTCCCTCACACTCACCCTCACCTCCCTCACACTCACCTCACCAATCATCCTCACCACCACCACTCACACTCAATACTCACCCTCACCACCACCACTCTCCCTCACCACCCCCCTCACCACCACCACTCACCCTCACCACTCACCCTCACCACTCTCACTACTCACCCCCACCACCACCACTCACTCTCACCACCACCACTCACTCTCACCACTCACACTCAACACTCACCCTCACCACCACCACTCACCCTCACCACCACCACTCACCCTCACCACTCTCCCTCACCACTCACCACTCACTCTCACCCTCACCACTCACTCACCACTCACCCTCACCACTCACNANCCCTCACCCTCACCACTCACCCTCACCACTCACTCTCACTACTCACCCTCACCACCACACTCACTCTCACCACTCACCTCACCACTCACCCCTCTCCCTCAGCACGCACCCTCACCATCACTCACTCACCTTCACCACTCACCCTCACTACTCTCCCTCACCACTCTCTCAACACTCGCGCTCACCACTCACCCTCGCCAATCATCCTCGCCAATCATCCTCACTACTCACACTCACCCTCACCACTCACCCTCACCACTCACCCTCACCACTCCCTCACCACTCACGCTCACCACTCACGCTCACCACTCACGCTCACCACTCACCTCACCCTCACCACTCACCAATCACCCTCCCAATCATCCTCACTACTCACCACTCTTCCTCACACTCACCTCACCCCTCTCCACTCACCCTCGCCACTCACCTCACCGCTCACCACTCACCCTCACCACTCACCATCACTGTGGTGGTGGTATCTGCTATGATGACAGTAGTACAAGCTGACGTTTTGTATGTTAAATGTGAAAAGCTAAATTAGTGAATGTGTGTGTCTGTTCGAAATGTTAAGCATACAGTACTTGGCGACACGTAAGCAAGTTTTTAAAACGGGAATAGGGTTAGTGGTGGTGGTGAGGGTGAGTGTTGAGGGTGAGTGGTGAGCGTAAGTGGTGAGTGGTGAGCGTGACTGGTGAGTGGTGAGGGTGAGTGGTGAGGGTGAGTGTGAGTGGTGAGGTGATGGTGAGTAGTGAGGGTGAGTGGTGATTGGTGAGGTGTGATTGGTGAGGATGAGTGGTGAGTAGTGAGTGGGGGTGAGTGGCGGTTGTGAGTGGTGATTAGTGAGGGTGAGGGTGAGCGTGAGTGGTGTGGGTGAGTGGTGAGGGTGAGTGGTTAGCAGTGAGGGTGAGTGGTGAGGTGAGTGGTGAGAGTGAGTGGTGAGGGTGAGTGGCGGTTGTGAGTGGTGTGTAGGTATAAATACCTACGAGGGGTAAAGATTTTTTTTGAGCGGGATGGGGGGTCCACAATTTTCAGAAACCTTTTACATAAACTATTTACCCCACACTTTCTACAAATTTTGGGCTTGTGCAAGCCTCATATATTTGTTGGTGGAGAAATGTACAAACGGCCCACAGGGCTTTGACAATACCTTCGTATCTGTGTATATAAATGTAAGGTTGTAAAGGAATAGTTTTTTCACCCAGGCAATGCGGGTACTTCCGCTAGTGTAATATATAGCATACTACGGCTAAATACAAAAGAGGAATGAAGGTTTTGTTGAAAATAAAATGTAAAAATTTAGCTAATTTTGGCTAAAACGACATAGGTTAGCATGCTTATTTTTATGGAGAAAATATAGTGAAATTTCTGACTTTTAATTAAACATATGGCATACTAAGGCTGACCCAACTGAATTTGTTGAAAAATAAAGCTGTGGAAATTTGGCTTATTTTGGCTAAAAACGGCATAGGTTAGTATGCCAATTTGAATATTTACTTGAACATTTCATCGTGAAATGTCCATTTAATCTACATATATCATACAACCCTATCCCTAAACCCTAACCCCCTGACCCTAACCTTAACCGCTAACCCTAAACAAACCCAAACCCAACCCTCTTTGTATTGACAAATTGTCAACTTTGCACCTTAACGTTTGTTCTGAAATATATTTCGGGAAATGATTGCGGGGGGGGTTGACAATCACTGTCAGATTACACAAAATAAACGAAATCGCTCGTAGGGAAGTATATTTGAAAAAACCTCGCAAAAACTCAATATTCAGAGCGCGGACTCGCCTGAATTACATACAGGCTGCCGATAATCACCACGCAGGCCGCAATCTAAACACGTGTTGACGCACGATGTTAAACTTCATCCCTCTTGGGATGTTACAGCCTCCTCCTCGCCTCATTACAATGAAAACAATGTGAGGATTTTGCACTTAAATAGCTTAATGTTACACTTAAAAAAGCGACGGTCTACGAGTCTAGGCTATTACTAACTCTAAACACAAGACAGGCCTCGTAACTGTGTTTGACAAAAAATTCCACTGAATGAGCTGGCAACTCACCTTGAGGAGGTGGAATCCACCTTGACGAGCTGCTAAGCCATATGGTCGAGCTGGTGATCCACCTTGAGGAGCTGCTAAGCCACATGGAGCAGCTGTGATCGGTAGTTGAAGACGAATTTAACGACACCACAAGAACCACGCGTCCTCCACACGGTGACCAGCCAAGATGGCGCCCTGCGTGGGAATCCCCGCCCGCCCCGCCCGCCCGCCCCGCCCCGCCCGCCCCGCCCGCCCCGCCCGCCCCCCCCGCCCCGCCCGCCCCGCCCGCCCCGCCCCGCCCNGCCCGCCCGCCCGCCCGCCCGCCCGCCCGCCCGCCCGCCCGCCCGCCCCGCCCNGCCCCGCCCGCCCNGCCCCGCCGCGCCTTCCCATCAATCATCCTCTAGCCGCTGTCACGACTCTCGTTCACCACCTGCCCTCTACTGCTCGCTGCGCCTCTACAGTGCCACTTCCTTAATTATCTATTCCCCTTTCTAATTTCTCTCAGCACCTGTGTTCTTCATATTAAAAAATAGTAACTCCATGTAACGTGTATTTTTTATTCAATCTCCGACACTTCCATGTATGAAAATGAAAGTATGTTCCAAATACAAATCCACACCGTGAAAGCAATCGCCACCAAACTTGGCTGGTATTCAATTCGTGGTTACGTCTGCCATCTGGTGGACATGTGCAGTACAGGCCAACACAGTTCGCCAGCAGTTGCCGCTATCAGGCGTCACCCCGCGCGTTCCCGCAGTTGTGAGTCGCTGCTGCTGCTGCTGCGGCGTCCTGGCGTTAGTCCCAAGCGGGTTGGCGCAATGAAGCCGTGAAGACGCCGCACAGCGCCACTGCTGCTGTCACCGCGCCACGCACTGCAGTGGTACCACGTGACCACACGGTGGCGCTACAGCACCATGCTGGTTAAGTTATTTTAGCGAGTTAACATGTTGGTTAGGTTATTTAGCGAGTGTCCATGTTGGTTATTTAGCGAGTGTCCATGTTAGTTAAGTTATTTTAGTGAGTGTCCATGTTGGTTAGTATATTTAGCGAGTGTCCATGTTGGTGTGTATGTTGAACTTCTTTCACACCGTACATAGACAACCATGGTCACCGGAGGTGCCGGGAGGGACACCAAACTAAGCACGAAAAGCAGTTCTAAAGAAATTATTTTCAACCTAGATTTAAAAATGCGTAGCTCCTAATGTCGGAGGGAAGAACATTCCAGACGGCCAGAAGTGCATCTGATGCGGCGACCGTCTTTGTTCGATGACTAGCCAAAAGCCGATGACCGGAGTTTGCGTGATGGTTTATGCTCTTTGATGATACCAGCAAGGTATTGGGGTTCACTTGTGGCCAGCGCTTTGTATGTAATGAGTGCAACCTTATAATGTACGAGTTTGGCCACAGGAAGCTAATGCCGTTCGGTGAGCACTGGACAGACATGGTCGGATTTTGCAGTACCCGTCATGACGCCTGCCAAAGGTTTGTACTCGCTGCAGCTTGGTAATGTTTTTGCCAGATGTGCCGGAGAGTAGTGAGTCGGAATAATCGAGCCTTCTCGATACTCTGCTACACACCACTCTGTTGGCTATGTGATGTCTCAATAGTGGCCAAATGTGTCATAATGACCTGATATTAAAACATCCATCCTCCGACAACTCTTTTTACCTGAGCCTGAGTGCCATCCAGTAGAACCTCCAATTTTTCTGCATTAAGCAGCATTTCGTTTTGTGAAAACCACACGTTAACCGCTTGCGTGCAATCTTCAAGGTTACCAAGGCTCCCCATATCTAACTTTGACTTCACTGCGGTGTACAATTGTGCATCAGCAGCACATTGATGGAACTTGATGTCATGTGATGAGATGACATCAGTTATCGGAGAGACACGTTGAAGATAGGAGGGCCCAGGACGAACCCCTTTGGTACGCCACCACGGCACAGGCAACGACTGTTCATCACGCAGCTTGACGGACTGTGATCGACCATGTAGGTATGACTCGATCCACCCCAGTGCCGTACCGAATACACCGAACCTTGACCTTAGCCGCCCGATGAGGATCTCATGGTCGTTGGTGTCGAAGGCGGCTGAGAGATCGTGGCCTGCCAACGCTGCAGCGCACCGGTCATCGGTGATCTTTAGTAGAGCCGCTTCAGTGCTGTTGAATTTCCGGTATGCTGCCTGTCGGAGCGATGTGGGTAAGTAACCACTTCAGGCAAAGGCACTATATAACCTTTGTACTCAGGTTTGAGATCAGGCGATAGTTTACGGGATCACAATGGTTCAAACCAACATTCTACAGGAGCAGTTTTAGCTGCGACATTTTGAACCGGTCTAGGAAACAGCCCCCACTAAGCGAAAAGTTTGCCAGGTGGACAACCAGCAGTGCGAGCACGTCTGAGCATGATTTGAGAATCGACGTGTGGATCTAGTCAAGCGGTGTTGTCTTATTTGCAGCCATGCAATGAACATTGACACCTCTGCCACAAACGTTGGCGACAGGGTCTCGAGTTTTGCATTCATTCCAGGTTGATTAAACTCAGATGACAGACTGGGGTAATGCGTTGCCTTCAAGTTATAAACTGCTGTCTTGATCGTCACTATTTTATCGGCGAAGAACGTCGCAAGTACAGTATTGTGTACAGACCGGGTCGACTAGTTGATGCGTGGTTGGAGTCCAGCAGACCCTGCATGATGCGCCAGAGAGCACCGGGGTCGCGAGCCGACTCAGTGACGTGCAAAGCATAGAACGATCTGTGAAACTCAATAATCACTCTGTTTACAGATCTGCAGGCCGCTCTGTAAGCGAGTCAAACGAGTTTTCTTCCAAAGACGCTTCAGCCTCCTCCGGATATTTGTTATAGTCTGGCTATAATTTAGTTAGAAATCCATTTTCACACATTCATAGAGATGCAAATGTTTAATGTATCAAAAATTACACAATTGTATTCATTCAATTGTAATTGATGAGAGCAGAGTTGACCACGTAGAAAATATTTGAATTGATGACAAATTATATCATTTCCAAATAATTTATTCCCAAGGAAAACGTGAGCCTTAATGCACCAAACAAGAACCAGAAATATCACTTGCAATGGTTCCCACTAATTTTAATTCAAGCAAATACGTGTGAAAGAAATACATTGTTAAAATCAAAGTATATTGGTTATCAACATAAAACATAATAATGGAAAATCTTAATTCTTAATAATTCTTAAAATGTCTGCTATCGTTTCCCCAAGGTGATCCCGATTGTGCTATCAGTGTCACGTCATGAGACGCGATATGAATTTAAATCTCTTGCAGAGCAGTAGACCCTTTAGAGTCAAGAGCCTGGCCCGCGGAAGGTTCACGGTTAATGACTGCCCCACAGAAGCGGATTTCACATCTTTTATCTCTTTAGGCCACCTCTGATCCACAAATGAAGCGGCGTCACTTGCCAACTCTGCACATTAGAACGATATTTATTAGCATGGTTGCTACATACGAAGTTCAACATACATGCATTAAGTGATCATTGTTGACTGAGGTGAGAGTATTAACTCACTACATTAGAGAACCCGATTTAATAATTGTTGGCTGCCTGAATTTGAACTCTGAGTCTCTCAAGCAACTTCTGATACTATCCATGAATAGTGAAAAGGAAATTTAATGATTCCAGCTAAGTCAACGATGACCTAAGTCTTAACCGAGGGTTAACATATCCATACATTAGCACTAGCTCTACCCTTTAGCATTATTATTAATACTATACTTGTTCACCAAGGAAAATCGCACCGAGTCTCAAGACCCAGCCGCAGTGGCTCCGGTAAAGGCCGAGCTATGACACTTGCTGGCATTTCTTTGCAGCTTTTATAGACGAACACGCCATTAACTCTCAAAAAAATAATTACCAGCAGATTAGCACGGCTGGTTATGTACGGTGCGAAAGAAGTTCAATATATACACATACAGATGCATGTCTGGGTCTTGTGTTTGTTGCGTGCGTTCGCTTTTTTGTACTGTGTGGAGCAAAATGTTGGTGTATTGCAGAGATGCATTGTTAATATAAAACTTCCATAATACAACTGTTTAGGGTTAGGTCGCATAAATATAAATGTGTTGTTAAACCTACCACCGCTGACAAAGCCAAATTGTAAAGTTTGTCACGTTAAGAGAACATGCCAATTCGTTACTAGTACAGCACACTGGTGTGTTGGAAAGTAAATCAACAACATTTATCATCTGAGTACGATGTTTCGCCAGGAATTGCAACCGACATCATCAGGCGACAGCCAAATTTGTAGATAAATCTTGTTTCGTTCCTTAAATAGTCTGCTAAAGCTATATGGGGGATCTTTGTTGTGTGTGTGGGAGTGGTGGACCGGCGGTTAGTACACTGCGCTACGAATCAGGCAACCCGAGTTCGATTCCCGCTCACGGCCAACACCAATATCGATTCTATGAACTTCCCTGAGCTCGACTCAGCCTGAAATTTGTACCTGGTGCGATGTGTAAACATCGCTACTTGATAAACCAAGGCGACTAGGCGTGGTGTTGGCTACCCACCCACTCGTGTGCCGTGCCAGCTTTCATAGGTGCTGCTCGCTCACAGCACTTGGTCTGGCAGTCGGTTATGGGTATCCAGCGTTCTTTGTTTGTCTTTACGAATTAAACACGTTCCTATGACATCATCATTTGCAAATGGTGGCCTATTGAATGCTCCAAGGTGTTTGGCGGAATTTTCAAGCGTGAAAAAGTCAACATATAAGTTGAACATATTTGGTTTTTATTTTATTTCCTTCCACTTACTATTTGGGAGATACAGATCATGACGTATAGACACTTGTGATTTATATATAAAGAGATCATTCCAACTTGCTGGGGGTGCCCTTTCAAATGGTTGAGATGCGATGTAAGTCGTTCTGAGACACCCCAGTGTGTAAAGGGTGCTTCATCAACAGACAAATAATCATTCCCATTTTAATGTTGTAACCAGAAAATCCTGAAAAAAAGTTGGAAATTAATTAAGTCAAGCACACTTTATCATGGGGTCAGTAAACATTTTCCACATGTTGAGCAACTGTGTAGGCAGAAAACGATGGACTGACATCACATCCCGGTATAAGCACACCTGCATGTCAGCGCTCTTGAGCTGAGGCACACCCAGCGTTCTGAAGCCTTGGTGTGACGTGAGCGAGATGTTAGCTCTGTGCAGGCACATCCCCAGCCACACGTCGTCAAGGGGAAACTTCTGCACGTCGCCCGAGACGGCCTGCAACCTCCTCATCACCTCCCTGGACATCACGTAGCTGCCCCCGCTCACGAAATGCGGGTACATGTACCCGTGGAACATCGCAGTGGGTATGAAGTACTTGCTCCCGGCATCGCGAACGACATATGAGTCTGTGACCACGCTACCTAGGAGGAGAGGGCTGCCGCCATCTTGTGGAGCTGCCAAGAGGTACTCGAGGATGTTGTCCACGTTCACAAACATGTCGTCGTCGCCCTTGAACACGAAGGCCACGCGGCGGCGGCTGCTGCTGCTGCTATTGCTGCTGTAGATACTGATCCAACGTAGAAAGTTCATTTTTCGATTTAAAGCTTTCGTGACTGCAGGGATTCATCTTCTTGGTTCTTTCGGTAAAGTCACGTAGAAGGGAAGTAATAAAATAATAAAAATAAAACATAATAAAACAATTCTCACGACGTTTCGGCCACAACGCAAGCAGCCGTCCTCAGGTGAAAACCAGGTCCGTCGAGGCGACAGAGTCTGAATGAAACAGCACACGAGCTTGGAGCATATATATAAGCTGGGCGCATTGACAAAGGAATTTGCATATTAAAAGGAATTTAGCATATTTATGGGAAATGCAGGAATGTGATTAGTAATGTATGTGCATGTACATTATGCAGTATTAACAGCAAAATGGAGCAGCAACTGCAGCAGCAGCAGCAAGTGCAGCAGCAGCAGCAAGTGCAGCGGCAGCAGCAACTGCAGCAGCAGCAGCAACTGCAGCAGCAGCAGCTGCAGCAGCAGCAACTGCTGCAGCAGCGGTGGCTGCGGCAGCAGCAATTGCAGCAGCAGCAGGTAACTGCAGCTCCCTTTGATGCTGTTAATCCTGCATAATGCACATGCATATGCAGTACTAATCACATTCCTGCATTTCCCATAAATATGCTAAATTCCTTTTAATATGCAAATTCCTTTGTCAATGCGCCCAGCTTATATATATGCTCCAAGCTCGTGTGCTGTTTCATTCAGACTCTGTCGCCTCGACGGACCTGGTTTTCACCTGAGGACGGCTGCTTGCGTTGTGGCCGAAACGTCGTGAGAATTGTTTTATTATGTTTTATTTTTATTATTTTATTACTTCCCTTCTACGTGACTTTACCGAAAGAACCAAGAAGATAAAAGTTCATGCTTTAGGGTGAGGTTGTAGAAGTTGTCGAGGAATTCCCACTGCAGAGGGTCTTGCTGGACAGAATCTTCCAGGTCCACGGACTTCTGGATGTGGACCAGCGACGGCGGAGGGAGGCCGAGGAGAAAGAGAGTGCGCACGCGGGCGATCTCACTGCCGGCCCTGGTCCGGAGTCGGACGTCCCTCTCGTGGCCCCAGGTGCTGCGCACGGCTTCTCGCCGCTCGGAGTTTTCGGCCAGGCTCTTGACGACCAGGAGGAGGTTCAGCGTCGCATCTTCAAAGCTCTCGAGCTTTTCTGGGTGGTTGTGGACCATTGGGAAATAGTGGCAGTCACGGTAGAGGATGAATTCTTGACGAGACACAGAGAGAGAAGACAACAATAGCGTGCAATCTTGGGTGGCAGGGTGGCGCAACACTTGTGGCTTACCGCAAGAAGGGCATGGGTTCAATTACCAACTCTGGCACCTTACTGTGAAGTTTGTATGTTCTCCTCGTTATCACCTCCAATTAGCACGGTTGACTACGTGCGGTGCGAAAGAAGTTCAACATACATACATGCAGTGAATCAGTGTGTGAGTGTGTAAGTAAGTGTGTGAGTAAGTGTGTGAGTGGACGTGCTCCTACAGTCTGTTCAGGCTATACGGGGCATCTTTCTCTTGTTGAGTGGGCGTGTTGTGAGGAGCGGTAGTGTGGCGGTTAGTGCGCTGCGCTACGAACCCGTTGACCCGAGTTAAATTCCCGCTCAAGGCCAACATCAGTGACGATTATCTTAACCGGTCCTGGGCCTCCCCTTAGTCGACTCAGCCTCAGATGCGCACCTGGTGTAGTGTGGTGTGTAAAGACAATGAAGGCCGTGTGCGGTGTTGTCCACCCACCCTGTTGAGTGCGGGGCTAGCCTTCATAGGTGCTCACTAACAGCTCTTGCCCCAACAGACTGTTATGGCTATATGGGAGATCTTTGCCTTTTGATTGTGTGTGAAGATCTGAAACATCTGGACACATTCCTATCAATGAGCTCCTCCAGCAGGCAAGGCTGTGTTGGCTAGGTCAAGGAGCCCACAAGCCCAGCCACCGCATGCCTAAGTAGCTTCTGTTTGGCCAGTTAGAGGGGGCTAAAGGGGCACGACATGGGCTGGAAAGAGATGGACTGATGCGGTACAGGAGGAAGTGGACCTGAGCGGACTAACCAAAGACTGGTACCAGCGATGTCAATATCGACCTCGATGGAGGAGGCTCGTGAAGGACGCTACTGGGTAGTTGGAGGCAGTCGCTCCCCAACAACAACAGAGGGCAGAGGAGTGACACTCACAACAAGGAGTGGAGTGCCGGGCGGCTAAAATGCAGCAAGTTGGCACAGCAGGGTGCACACCTGGTCAATTTGCCAGTCATCTCAGTCGACCCATGGTACCTACACGTCTATCCTGTGACCTCCTGTCAGCGAGCCTTCGACACTTCACGTGGCCTCGGAATTCACCTGCTCTGGTACAAGTGCCATGGTGACATCAACGCCACTTAGTGGCGAATGGAAGCTGTTGTTGCTTTCGTGATTGTGTGAGTTGGTGTGTGAGTGATAGGGTGAGTGATTGAGTGGGTGACAGGGTGAGTGAGTAAATGGTTGAGTAAGAAGTGGGTGAGTGAATGAGTGAGTCAATGGAAAGTGGACAAACGACTGAGTACTAAAATTACCTTTGAATCGGTCACCTACAGATTTAAACCAATCCGTGTCTATGAGATCATGATTGGCCACGCAGTCACTTTGAATAATGCCCCAATCCTTGTGTGTGTGCATTGCCCCTGCCTCTTTATTCGAGGCACTGACATTGCCAGGCGACAGCAGTGATTTCCCACGTGGCAACTTTGTACCTGTGGATGGTGGACAGGGTGACAATATTATCAGCAGCAGCACCATCATCAGCAGCAGTATTCGCAGCAGAATTATCATCATCTGCAGCAGTGACATCGTCCCCATCATCATCAGCAGCCACAGCATCATTAGCAGCAGTAATATCTTCATCAGCAGCAGCAGAAGGAAGAACATCAACACAGCGCCATCATTAGCAGCATCAGTACAGCATCATCAGCAGTGTCATAATTGTTCTTATAGTTATCAACATTTAAAATCTTGAAAAATATAAATATCACCGCCATCTTTCTCAATTGCACTTGTACCATGGCCAACACACAAGAATAATAATGCTGCTGATGATGATGGCAATGATGATGAGAATGAGGATGATGAAAGCAATGGGCAGTGACAGCACCAGGCGAGAGTGTTTTTGCCGCGTGTTGCAGAGGTTTGCGGTTGACATGTGCGGGCCTCCCTGCTTAATACCGCGGTGTGCATCGACCACTCGACACGCGCCATTTGCTTCACGGTGAACGTGAACAAATACCTCATGACGTCATTCTAAACGAGCGTGCAGGTATTGTGATCACAATCTACTAACTTACTCCATTGGAATACTCACACAGGAGCAATCATCCATCGCCCGCGACTGGCAGACTACTACCCGATTGCAGGCCAGGTGCTGAGTCACCTATTGCCCAAGGGGACAGCTGTTTTTGAGGGTGCCTTTTGAAATGGGATGCGATGCGCTCATCGTGTGTAAAGCGCCCCCGTGTGAAGGAGGGCGGCTCGGTACTTATGTTAATGATTTAAACTACCAGAGGTGGTTTACATCATTAACATGAAGAGAGGCGATATACGCTTAACCATTTGAGTCGGGTTGCGTGATTTCAGATCTGTAAATGATGAGGGAATCCATCGCAACAGAAACATTAACACGGGGCTGGAAACACAATGGGTTCAACAATACACAATGTTGTACGTGGTATGTATGTACAAAATATATGAGCCTTATCCAGACCACCAGCTGAGAAGAACTAAATGTGTCAAAATTTAGGAAGGTGGCTGCATATTCTTACCTCCCTTGAGTTGGTGGTATAAGTAACACAACGGCAATGCATTCAGTCCTTTTGAGCTGTTGGTCTGGATGCGGCTGATAGCTGTTGTACGTCCAATGCTGCACATTTGCGTGTTGTTAAATTAGTTTGTTTCCAGACTGCAACAACAATCATATTTCTGTTGATATGGGTTTAAATTAGGGGCGCCGTGATGGCAAGATGTTATCTCCCTCGCCTGGTATGCAGGAGGTCATGATTTCGGTCCTGAGCCTGATGCCTGGTGTTGATTTGGAGTTTGCATGTCCTCCCAGGGTCATGTGGATTATTCTCTGGGTCCTCCGGTTTTTCCTCCATATTTAGAAACATGGGTTAAAGAATATTTGTCTGTTATATGACCACGTGATAAGCCACTTCGTTAAGCTATAATTGTGGCCAAGTCGCTTCTGAAAAAAAGCTAACAGCTCTGTGGGCTGGTCAAATAAAACAGTTTAGTTTAGAATTATCAGTGTAAAGAACTCAAATGGCATCACCGAGTGCCGTGACTCCTTGCAATTAAAGGATTGGTCGAGGGAGCTGTGCGGAAACTGGCAGAGGTGTGGACTCGAATCATGTGACTTGGACTCGAGTCAGACTCGAGTCATGAATTTGATGACTTCAGACTCGACTTGGACTTGCATGACAATGACTTTGTCCCACCTCTGGAAACTGGGTGGTGCTGTCGCCGTGTTTACCAATGCTGGTCTCTTTTTCCAAGCTCGATGTGTATGGCAAATCAGGGAGGAGGAGGATGGCTCCGACCAACGTCACCGCCACCACCACTTTAAGAAGTTGCAATCTGAAGTTGGATATCACGAACACATGAATAAAACTGAGTGTGCAGTGAACACAAAACACTCTCTCATGGTTCACACTCATTACGTGATCATTCCCAACACACCTGAAATCCCATCGCTTCAGAAATGTTCACAGTTGCCCTCCCATATATATATATCACAAATTGCAGGGGAAGAACAGTGTGTGAATACCATATGTGAAGTATTACCCGGTGTGCCTGTAGATTATGGAAATCTGTTATACAAGTTGACGTGGAAGGATTGTCCTGCATTTTTAAGACCTGACATCGAAGTAGAAAATAAAAGCTAAATCCCTTGACTCCTAAAATAATATTGTCAGTTCAGCGAAGATGTGTCAATTTGGTTAACATTTTTGTCGTCGTCTAGTCGATGACAACCTGTAGCATCTCATTCACGTTTTATTCTGTGGATTCCAGTCACAACATGAGCTTAGATTAGGCCGGTCACGTGGCCTGTCAGGGAGCACGTTCCCCACTTGTTACAGGGTTCACAGTTCCAATCTATCGGCCGCCCAGGACGAACTCACGCAGCACAGCACAGACGCACGAGATTAGTGGTAACTCATCGGTGGTGCGGTACGAGCGCTCACCTTCCTGTGCACGGGCCAGCACCCAGACAGCATGGCCAGCATCTCCACCAGCTCCTCGCACAGGTATAGGGCCTCAGCCAATAACTTGTATTGGCCATACACATTGGACTTACTGATGGCCTGTAGCAGCTTGTTAGTGGAGTCTGTAATTAAACACAGTGACGATAACTCCGCAGCCCACCGAATAGGGCGCGAAAGCTGAACATACATACATGTGACACGGCCCAGCATGTCGCATGTATTTATGTATGTTGTTAAAGAGTTTAACGGGTTCAATTCCAATGGCCGCCCTGGTTATAACTGCGGGCACAATATCTCAAATATAAACTGTGACGTCACTCACAAGAGTAGGCCGTCACGTGTCACCATCAGGGTCCACATTTGAGAAATAAAAAAATTACCCGCATATTACTGAATT
Organism: Lethenteron camtschaticum; assembly: GCA_018977245.1. Lineage (NCBI taxonomy): Eukaryota > Metazoa > Chordata > Hyperoartia > Petromyzontiformes > Petromyzontidae > Lethenteron > Lethenteron camtschaticum. The sequence goes on along the minus strand of MU249576.1, from coordinate 230,635 downwards.
GGAATTTCAGATAGCAGTCATTGCCCCGCTACTGACAGATTATGTCCAAGGTCCCTCTTGCAATGAGACTCATCCTGGTCTTGATTTCTCACCTGGTTAAACAAAATAACATTGTAAAGTGAATTTGGATATCATGATTTCGATTTAAAGCTTTCGTGACTGCAGGGATTCATCTTCTTGGTTCTTTCGGTAAAGTCACGTAGAGTGGAAACAATAAAAATTATAAAATAAAACATAATAAAATAATTCTCACGACGTTTCGGCCACAACGCCAGGTCTGTTGGGGAGACAGCGTCAGACGCTGTCTCCCCGACAGACCTGGTCTTCACCTGATGACGGCTGCTTGCGTTGTGGCCGAAACGTCGTGAGAATTATTTTATTTTATTATTTTATTGTTTCCATTCTACGTGACTTTACCGAAAGAACCAAGAAGTTGGATATCATGATTTGTTTAAATCAACTTAACATTCAAATGTTCCACTGTTACCTCAAATATACAACTAAAGTCATATATTGCACTGCACTGTAATGTCATTGTCTGTTGGTGGAAGCAAAAGTCCGTCGGTCCCACCCCAACACCCCCCGCCACCCCCCACATTCCTCCCCCGCACTTCCGATTACCATGGTTGGCTACATACAGTACGAGATAATTGAAAAATACGTGCATGAGTTTGCTCTGGGTTTCCTGGTTTCCTCCCATATAAAAAAAACCCCGTGTCAATGCTATTGGCCAAACATCAGTATGCTGAAAATATATCTGCAAATTACAATACTCAATTGGGGGTACACACAACATAACCCCCTCCTGCGAAAACGTGGCAAGATCCTCCTGAAAATTATTGAGAACGAGTGAGGCTTTCCTGGGTAAATTGGGGTGCCATGGCGGTGAGATGTTAACTCCCTGGCCTGGCCTACAAGAGATCGTGGGTTCGATCCCCACACTGATGCATGCTGCATTTTTAGATTTGACGTTTTCGTGACTGTAGGGACCCATACTCTTTGGTTCTTTCGGTAAAGTCACGTAGGTATAAAATAAAATAAATTAAGATCCATAAAGAAGGCACTCCACTTCGCCCCATAGTTTCCACTATCAACTCACCTACCTACAAGCTGGCCCGTTTTCTGACTGATGCCTTGCTTCAATTCACTGGCAAGACTACCTCAGCAGTACGTAATTCAGCTCACTTGGTCTCTTTAATCAAGGGCATTTCACTGTCCACAGATGATCTTCTCGTCAGCTTTGATGTAGTTTCTCTGTTCACCAAGGTTTTAGTGCCTGACACATTAGCAATAATTGAAGATTTAGTCCAACATGGACTGAACCCTGATGCTCCTACTCTGGTTAGGCACTGCCTTACCAACACTTACTTCACCTGGAATGGTACTTTCTACAAACAAAATGAAGGTACCCCATGGGTTCTCCCTTATCACCAGTGATAGCGAATGTTTTCATGGAGAAATTTGAAACAGATGCCATCCAGACTTCCACCTTATGTCCTTCCTTGTGGAAGAGATATGTGGATGACACTTTCGTCATTTGGTGACATGGCCTGCTGGCATTGAACCAATTTCTCAACCACATTAATTCCATACACCCATCCATAAAATTCACCATGGAAGTAGAGAAAGATGGTAAGCTACCATTCCTGGATGTTTTGTTTTAGAAGAAACCTGATGACTCTTTGGGACATTTTATCTACAGGAAAGCCACCCACACAGATTCCTATCTGAAACTTGATTCCCACCACCATCCGGCACAGAAAAATTCCCTCATCAAAACACTACACCATAGGGCCCACTGCATTTCTGACCAAAACCACCTAGCCAGTGAACTGGAACACATACACCAGGTCCTTAAGATGAATGGATATTCGGACCGCATTATCCGCAAAGCGGTTTCTCCAACCATGGAGAAACAACCCCCTGAGATGCCGATCATAACCATCACGTTACCATACATAGCAGGCGTTACCAAAAAGATTGCCAAAATCTTAAACAAATACAAGATCCAGGTCCGATTCAGTACAGTACACAAAATCCGTGATCTAATCCCATCTGTGAAGGATGTCATTCCTGACATGCAATATCCTGGAGTCTACAAACTAAGTTGCACCTGTGGTGATTGTTACATTGGGGAAACGAAACGGCATGTGTCGGACCGTGTTCGCGAGCACAAGGCAGATCTGAAACACGGCAGGACTAATACCTCCGCCGTGGCTGACCATTGCTATAATGCTGTGGGCTCTCATGATATTGTTTTTTCCGAGACCAAGGAACTCTGCAAACCTTCGGGATACTATCAAAGGTTTGTTCATGAAGCAATCCAGATATATAAACATAGACATAACTTCAACCGAGAAGATGGATACAAATTGAGCAATCATTGGAAGGATGTTATTAACCAGGTAAAACCTTAACTGCTTTATAGTTTGACTTCATATCCGCATCTCCAGTTTCTTCAGCCTCCTACCCCCCAGCCTCGGGGACCTAGGGGAGGCTGACTGACCCGACCACTCGGTCTGTGGGTCTTGACCACTGGCTTCACTGAGCCACAGCCCTTAGAAGGACTGTGGAGCTTGGATCCAGGGTTTTATACACCGTAACACGGTGTATTATATTAGTGCACATGCTATTTTGGCATCATTGGACCGACTTACATCAGGATAAAAATTATTTATACTGCAGGAGCAAACCCATGAGCAATAAAGCTCTTTTTCACAGATGTCCCGTAGAGGCACGGGTTAAGAATGTTACAACAACAAACAGTTCAGCAACTTGATATAAGTGCAGGTACAAGGAAGTTAAACAAATACAGGGTGACGTAGAAGGGAAAAAAGAAAATTAAAACATATAAAACAATATAATTCTCACGACATTTCGACTTTGATTGTTTTATTGTTTTATATTTTTATTATTTTATTTTTTTCCCTTCTACGTGACTTTACCGAAAAAACAAGAATATGAATCTCTGCAGTCACGAGAGCTTTAAATCAAAATACAGGGTGCTTAAAAAAATTGTTAACCCTTATATGGGACGATAGTTTTTAATGGAAAAAAACGGACAATACACTGTAACATGATAACAAATGAATGTTAACAGCTTCAAAAAGACAAAGAGTCTCCACTTGTACGCCATCATTGTCAACACAGGAGGCGGCACATTTCACGTCGTATTGTTGCAAATTATAAGAAGTGGTAAAACAAATGTAAGCACCCTGTATATAAAAGTTAGTAGTTCTGTGCGTGTGTGCCAGAAAGCGCCTGCTTTATACTCCGTGTTCTTTTGTAGTCCAGCAATGTTATTCGAATTCTCAATTGTATAATCATGTACTGCATCTGTACCGTGTTGTGGGAAAGAGCGCAGGACGAGTATGCGCAATGTTGATGCGTCGGTGCTTTTGTTGCACAACATTAATGGTTGACACCTCATCAACGGCTCTATTATTTCACTATGTACGATTCATCACCTACGTGAGTTTTCTATGACGATAGGCACTTATTATTTTCTCAAAATACCCTCACCATTTACCGTATAGAGCTCTGCTGTAGTACAGGGCGAGGGTATGTAACATTACACATCACACGTGCACTATATCTGAGCTTTATACAGTAGATAGTGTGATGTGTAATGTCATGAACAACCCAGCTAGTACTGTACACAAATCTATATCTATATATATATAAATATAAAAGTCAAAAATTGTGAGTTTGTGTGTGGTCGCGCGCTAGCCTTTCCAACGGTGGGGTTTTATGTACAAAAAAATGAATATCCAGGCACCACGCCGTAAGCCCCGCGATCAGCAAGCGCTATTGCTTCTTTTACATCCGTCAACTTCAAATTCGTTTCATTAGCGATTTAGTGCGATTTTTGTGCGCTTCACTATAATTTATTTATTCATGACGCGTGCACGACCATACCAACTCACGCGCCTTTGCTGGGGGTGGGGGACGGCCCATGCCAAGTCGCACACCTTCGGTGGGAGTGAGGGGGACATTTTCTTTCACGTTAAAAATACTATAAAAATACACTAAACGCGCAGGTAAATTCTTCACTGTGTGATGTCTTCCCCACTCCAATGCGTGCAGTTATTACTACCATACAGTCGCTAGATGTAGCAGGTACCACCACAGTCAGTATGCACTGCTGTCATCATAGCAGGTACCACCACAGTTAGTACGCACTGCTATTCGATTTTTAAGACTAGTTTTGAAATATTTTTAAGACCCGGGCAACGCCGGGTACTTCCCGCTAGTTGTACTAAACAATACATAGCATGACTGTATTACAATTACAATGTACGATACACTGAATACTATTTAAAATCTACACTGTTTGGTTCTTTCCGTAAAGTCACGCAGGTAGAAAGATAATGATCTATTGTTATCTATTATTTTTCTACCTACGTGACTTTACCGAAATAACCAAAGAGAATGGATTCCTGCAGTCACGAAAGCTTCAAATCAAGAATTAAATTGTATTATCCGCTTCAACAAATCCAATCAATCAAACACAGCTTGCGGGCTTTTAAAATGTATCACGCATTCAGTAGCACCGTTGCACAGCACAATACAAATGCTGAGACGGTGCACCGCTCGTGTCGTAGCTGCAGACACTCTGGCGAGTCAACGAGTCAACGCGTCCACCTGCTACGCCGCTACGCAGAAAGTAGCGATGGTGATGATATTTAATGGTTTTATGCGTTACGCGTGTCCAAATAAAACGGGCGTTATCTTCCACGGGATCTAAAGGTAATCGTTTGCTTTAAGGCCGTCAGTGCCAAAAGCTACCCAACCAAGGTTTGTGACAATTGGTGGGGGTCATATACCGTCGGGCAGCACAGCGGACGAATTCCATTGCGATTCGTCTCTTCTCCTTCACGCTCTGAACGTCGCAGAAACCTCCACATGTCGAATCAGCTGCAGACGCAGCCCATTGATTGGCCGCGGGGGCACGAACACCACGTCTTGCATGTGTAGTAAGTTGATGAGGAGACGATGAGGAAGTTGAGACACACTGTTTATTAACTCCGGGACAGATACAATAGTTGAAGGGTATCGGCCCCTTCACCCGTACTATGGGAAACCCACCCTAGTACTAAGCCCTCTGTCCTGTCCCCAGTCCTCCTCTACTGGGCTACGGGAGGCTGACTGATCTGGCCCTGGCAAGCACAGATCTCGGCACCAGCTAACCAGCCTTGCCCTGATAAGGGCAGCGGTCTGGAAGCTCTTGGGCCGCGCCACTGGCTTACCCGGCTCGGCCCTTATAAGGACGGCGAGACCGGGGAGTCCCAGGGCCTAATCTCCGAGTCTTGGATCTTCACTGGTCAGCTTCGTGTCGAACTGCCTCGAGCTCTTTGGGTTCCACCTTTTATAGGGATCGCCTCCGAGGGCTGGGGCGTGGGCAATAACTGATGCGGACGTCGGTGTGACCCCCGTGTATGTGAGTGCCGACAGCCCTGTGTTTGTTGTCCGCCGTTTCTCCCGTAATAACCCCTACACATGTGTAAAGTAGTAACTCGGCGGGAGACGTCTTCACGGGTAGCACACTCTTTTTATTGACACCAAACTGTTACACGGGTGACTAACACTCACCCAGCCCCTTGGGTGACTAACACCCACTCAGCTCCACGGGTGACTAACACCCACTTAGCTACTCGGGTGACTAACACCCACTCAGCTACTCGGGTGACTAACACCCACTCAGCTACACGGGTGACTAACACCCACTTAGCTACTCGGGTGACTAACACCCACTCAGCTATACTGATACGGGCTCTTACGCCCCGTAGCCTTCCGGAACACACCCGGCTGGGGTGTCCGTCTCGGCTCTGGGTACCACCGTCCCGACCCACGCGGGCGTCGGACTACGGGTTCCCCAGTCTCGGCTCCGAGCCACACAGGGCCCCGGTCCCGACAAGGACGGCGGGACTAGGGGTCTCGGGCCACTACCTCCTCCACTCCGTCTTCGGTCTTCAACTGGTTAACACTGACCACGAGTGCTCTCGCGCGTCTCTCTTTATACCCCTCCTGCGGACGTCGCTGAGAGCACCCATCTTATTGACCATCACTGCGCGCGCTGGCTACGATCCTCTTTTTCCCGATTGTATCAGCGCGCCTCACCACCGGCGTGCGCGTTCATACCACGCCCACATCGCGTGCCCAACCCGCGCCCGTGATCCATCACTGTCGGCGCACGTCAACACCACCACTACATCACCCCCTACCACATAGCTCGCAGCCGACCCGGCTGCTAACAAAATATACAACACCCCCTCCCCTTATGTGTGCCCCGTAACATAACAACAAAAACATAACAACACAACATGAACACCGCTATCCGCAGAAAACCAGCAACCGCCACACCACAGCAAGAACAATATGTACAATCCGGCGAGTGGCAACGATAATGTGTATGCAGAAGGAGTAATAAAAAAATGTCTTTATTCTTTTTCTCTTCCTTTCTCTCCGACTCGTGCAGCGTCCCAATATGTCCGAGCGTCCCTTGAACGGGACATTTCCCCGGCAGAGGGGGGACACGGCGGCGAGGTCGGGTTTTGAACAAAAAAAGATTTTTTTTTTTTTTTTTTTTCTCATGAAAAGTGTTGCGTCCTAGCCCGAGTCCGCCTTGCCGGTCCGTCGTACGGCACCAGACGCGGTTGGCCATCCGGTGACGCCGGCAGTTCAGGAAGGCATGGGCCAGGCCTCGGGGCTCTGCGCGAGCCGCGGGGTTCCGCTTCCCAACGGTCAACAGCCGTCAGGTCCGAGACACCTGGGGGTGGGTCAGGTGGAGACACGTGAGGATCAGCCTGCGACACATCCCTCCCCGAGTCGACGGACACATCACACGCCCGTCGTCACGGCACGAAACGGGGTCACGCGGCGCCGCGTAGGGTTTCAGTCGGGAGGGGTGCACGTACCAACGGCGTCTTCCCCATTTAATCTGTATACTCTGGGGTCGTGCAACCCGCACAATTTCCACCGGTCCCCTCCATGGTCTCAACAGTTTGGGGACGTATCCAACGGTGCGTGTGGACAATGCAGCCAGGCCTTATCGCCCGGTTCCCAATCGTGCGTATGCACCTTCCGTCCATGCAATCGCTCGTTCGCGATCTGCCGAGACCGCGAATTCAATCTCGCAGCCTCTCGCGCTTCAGCCAATCTGGCGATATTAAACTTGATATGGTCTGCCAATTTAGATTTTGCACGTGGCTGGGAAATCCCCAGTTGGACGTCCATGGCCGGATCAGCCTCCCGCCCATACATCAGAAAAAATGGAGAAAACCCCGTCGCCGCATGAGGGGCCATTCGATAGGCCGCTAGTACCCCGGTACCTGTAAGTCCCAATCCACCTGGTCGTCGCATACCTGTTGGCACAGCATAGACGTAATCGTCCTGTTCAGACGTTCAACCATACCGTCAGTCTGCGGGTGGTACGGGGAGGTACGTACTTTCTTTGTACCCAACAGGTCGCACACCTCGCGCAACAAAATGCTCGAAAATTTTTTTCCTTGATCCGTCAGCAAGCGTTCGGGGCGCCTTTGTCCAAAACATAACCTTGGACAAAGGCGTCCGCCACTGCCGCAGCCGACTGGTTGGCGAGTGGCCATGCCATGGGCCAGCGGGTGAAGTACTCTACGCCAACCAGCAGGAACTTATTTCCCGAGGTGTAACGGGAAAGGGCCCCAAGATGTCTAGCGTGACCAATTCGTTCGTGCGCGAAACCTGAATGGATTGCAGCAGTGGATTAGCCGCTATTGGTGGTGGTTTTCTTTGGCGCACCCTACACATCCCTTAAGAATGTTCGCCACGTCGTTGCCCATCCCCGGCCAATAGTAGTCTCGCTGAATGAGGGCGAGCGTTTTGTGAAACCCTAGGTGCATGAGTCGTTCATGGGCAGCCAGGACGACCCTACCCCGCATAGCAAATGGCACCACGAGCACGTGACGCCGGGACATGTTGTCCCACCTCATCAAGAGGCCCTGTCTGCACACCCAGGAACCGACCCGCGTTTCCCTCCCTCGGGATCGTCAACCTTCCGACGTAGCGTGAGTAGGGAGCTGTCGGTCATTTGCAGACGGCCCCACTCGATGAGAGGCAACGCTAACAGCGAGTCCCTCCCCGTGGGAGCGTCGACCCCCGTAGTATCCGTGGCGGCGAGCACAACTTCCGCGGGACAGCGACAGAGGGTTTACACCGCGCCGATCCTAACAGACATGCGCATTCCGTGCGCGGCGGCAACCGCGACAATGCATCCGCATTCGAGTGGCGCAACCCCTTGCGGTAAATCGTCGTGAATTGGTAGTCCTGAAGGACCTCCAACCATCGGGACAATTGGCCGGATGGCTGCGCCACCCGCATAGCGTATTGGAGAGCCGCATGGTCCGTGCGAACCGTAAAATGACGGCCATAAAGATACGGCCTGAATTGCTGTATAAAAAACACAATCGCCAGCAATTCACGACGTGTCACGCAGTAGCGTTGTTCCGCGGGGGACAGAACCCTGCTACCGTAGGCGACCACCCGTTCGACCCCCGACCACCTGTGAGAGCACTCCCCCGATACCCGTGTTACTGGCATCCGTGTCGAGCACAAACGGTTGCGTGAAATCGGGGTAACACAAGGGGGGAGCCTGCACCAAGGCGTCACGAAGGGAGCAGAACGCGGCCTCCTCTTCCGACCCCAGTGAAACCGCACCCCTTTAGCCGTCAAAGCGTGCAGGGGCCTGGCTATGGTGGCAAACTGCTTGACAAAACGACGGTAATAGGAGGCGAATCCTATGAAACTGCGGACTTCAGTGACAGAGGTCGGCGTTGGCCATGAGCTGACGCATTTCGTCTTAGCAGGGTCTGTCGAGATCCCTGAACGGCTAACGATATGGCCCAAATACCTGACCGATTCCCGAAGCAGAAAACATTTAGCCGGTTTAAATTTAAGCTTAGCGGAACGCATCCTGAGAAACACCGCTCTCAGTCGCTGGAGGTGCTCCTCAAAAGTCCGGCTGAAAACGATGATATCGTCGAGGTAAATCAAACAGGTGTCCCATTGGAGGCCTGACAAAACCAATTCCATGAGCCTCTGGAACGTGGCAGGAGCGGAATGTAAACCCATGGGCAATCGGTTGAATTCAAATAGGCCTCCCGGTGTCCGGAAAGCGGTTTTTGGTTTCGATTCGTCATCGAGGGTAATTGCCAAAATCCCGAAAGCAAATCGAGCGTCGAAAAAAACTGTGCTCCCGCCAAGGCATCCAGAGACTCATCCATCCTGGGGAGCGGATACGCATCGGCCATTGAGATTTTGTTTAGGCGGCGGAAATCGACACAGAACCGCAAGGACCCATCCTGTTTTTAACCAAGACGATAGGAGCACCCNACGGACTGGAAGAGGGCGCAATGATGTCGGCCGCCAACATGTCATTAACTGCCGACTGCACATGCTCCTTCTCGCTGGACTGAGCCGGAAGGGATTCTGTCGAATAGGGGCCACGTCCCAGTAGCTATGTGGTGGCGCAACAGGTCTGTGCAGCCAATATCATACTTGTGCCTGCTAAACACGTCAGCGAACTCGAGTAGCAAGCCCTCAATGCACCCGACTGCACACTGGACAAGTTACTGGACCCGGCACACAACGAGTCCAACCACTCCGTCCCCTCCTCACTTTGAGGATGCGTATCGGCACTCGAATCGGCGTGAGCAACGAGCTGTTCCTCGACGGGTAGCGGCGCGGCGTGAGCCAGCACCGTTCCCTGCGTAATCACGGCCGGCCGCGACCCCGTATTCAGGACCATAACGAACGGCTCACTGTCCCCCTCACCATGGTCTGGGCCACCGCTAAGTCGAGGCCCCCTTTAGCTCTGTTAGACGGCCCCAACAGAACTCCCTGTGCCCCCGCATCTGCCCCGAGGGGTTTCCTCAACCGAAGGGTACCAACATTTGCAAACCCGGGGCACCCGTACAGTCTGGGTTGCCAGCGCCTGCACCGTCGCACAAACCGTGCGTATCTTAGTAGGACTCTTCAAAAACTCAACCCGCCGTCCGACGGAAGCTCAATGCAGGCCTGGTCTATGAGAATTTTGATGGGCATTTTAGACAGAAAGTCCGTGCCTAGTAAACAAGGAACGGCCAACGAAGATGATACAAAAATAGGACCCGCCAATTTTATATCGCCAATACAAATAGTCGCCCGAATCTGGCCGATGATTCCCAAAGATCCCCCGTTCGCCGCGTAAAACGGTACGTCCACCGGCAGGAGGGTCGACATTGGACGGGAAGAATGTTATAAATAAGGTCCGAAATGATAGTGGCCGACGCACCCGTGTCCACAAGCACCCGGACCTCAACCCCGTCAATGTACCCCGTTACCACGGACGACCACTATCCTGTGGGCCAATTCGGACCATTCGACTGCTTTCGGGCCGTGTACGGACCCCTCTCGCCGAACCGAACCCCCGGTGCCCATACGCGGTCCCCCACCGCTAAGCGGCGACCCGAACGTGCCGTGCATGTGGACCGAACGTGTGAGGTGCCGCGACTTGCCGGGTTCAGCTGGGATGTCTTTAGGCCCTGGTCGTCGTCCGGACGTGGTCCCGCGGTACGCTGACGTGGGGCCCGGCACCCGGACGCGACGTGGCCCGAAGGCCGCAGTTGTAGCAGACGACGAGGGACGTCGTAGGTTTCGGTTGCTCCAGCTTGCGGTGTGAACGTGTGGGCGAACGACCTCCCGTTCTCCACTCCCCGGTCTTGAAACGGCGAAGGCCTCATCCCGCGGCACAGCAGGCTGAGGGCCGATGATCGTGGCGGCCGGTGCCCCGTTCCCCACCGATGCGCAGACGACCGTCGGCTTTCGCTTTAGGACTTCGTAAGCGTGAATACTTGTGGCAATCCCAGGGAGCAAATGTCCATCTCGTCCGCCGTATTAATGGGAACTCCCAATCCGTGAGCCAACGCCAGCAGCTGCTCCGTCACCATGGCGTCCTTCCCCTCCTTGTCCATGCGGGGAAAAGCTGAGTCTGCCAGGGCGAGCAGCGCCGTGCGATAGGCGAGCGTTGTTTCTCCAACCACCTTCCGCCGATCGTAGAACTGGTGGCGACAGTCGAGGGTGGCCCGAACACCTTGGCCATCAGGTGTAGCGCGGCCTGGAGCGTTGAGCGGGACGACCTCGGGGCCGATGTGAAGGCTGCAAGCGCGTCGTCGTCGAGCATCGCTGGCAGCGCGCGCAGGGCAGTGGTGTCGGACCACCCCGACATTTCTTGATGCGCGACGAACCGTCGCTGGAAGGCTCCCCAGTCGCCCCGTCCGCCTTGAACACCGACAGCGCGGGCAATCGTTGCTGGAGGACTCGATCGCCGTCGTCGTCGTTGGAACGATTTTCCCGCGCGCCGCTGTGGTTGTAGAAAATGTCGGCTCCGTCTGCAGGCGCATAATGAAGATCTCCGGCGCGCGCCGATGACGCGGGCTGCGCTGTGTGGAGATCTCTGGCCACGTGGTGTCCGCGCTTCCCGCCAAGCGGTGGCGGGCCCTCAAAAATGGCGCCAACTCTAAAACTTTTGGCGCGAAACGCCTTCTGGCGGGATCCCTCCAGCCACGCCGCCTCCTCCAACCCCGCAGCCGTCCCTCCGCCCGCTGGAACGGAGATTTCCGCCAAAATCGCAGCAGCGGCGAGCAGCAACTCCGCCAGGTGGGAGTGTGCGTCCTGCAGGCTGGTGTCGGAGGCAAGCGGAGCATCGGCCATTTCCGCGAAGTGCTGCATTGGCGGCAACTCCTCGTCCTCTCCTCCCGAGGTTGGTGTCTCCGGTACGCCGTCGTCTCCCNGATCTTGCACGTGGGTACGCGAAGTCTTCCTTGTGTCCATTCTTCTTGAAGACAGGTTTACTTCTGACGCCAGTTGTAAAGTAGTAACTCGGCGGGAGACGTCTTCACGGGTAGCACACTCTTTTTATTGACACCAAACTGTTACACGGGTGACTAACACTCACCCAGCCCCTTGGGTGACTAACACCCACTCAGCTCCATGGGTGACTAACACCCACTTAGCTACTCGGGTGACTAACACCCACTCAGCTACTCGGGTGACTAACACCCACTCAGCTACACGGGTGACTAACACCCACTTAGCTACTCGGGTGACTAACACCCACTCAGCTACTCGGGTGACTAACACCCACTCAGCTACACGGGTGACTAACACCACTCAGCTATACTGAACGGGCTCTTACGCCCCGTAGCCTTCCGGAACACACCCGGCTGGGGTGTCCGTCTCGGCTCTGGGTACCACCGTCCCGACCCACGCGGGCGTCGGACTACGAGTTCCCCAGTCTCGGCTCCGAGCCACACAGGGCCCGGTCCCGACAAGGACGGCGGGACTAGGGGTCTCGGCCACTACCTCCTCCACTCCGTCTTCGGTCTTCAACTGGTTAACACTGACCACGAGTGCTCTCGCGCGTCTCCCTTTATACCCCTCCTGCGGACGTCGCTGAGAGCACCCATCTTATTGACCAATCACTGCGCGCGCTGGCTACGATCCTCTTTTTCCCGATTGTATCAGCGCGCCTCACCACCGGCGTGCGCGTTCATACCACGCCCACATCGCGTGCCCAACCCCGCGCCCCGTGATCCATCACTGTCGGCGCACGTCAACACCACCTCTACACATGTATCATGCCGCTGGTGCATTCATTGCTGTGCCAGTGTTAAGTGGAATGTTCATTTGACGTAATTACAATGTTCATCCACAACGGAATTGAATCGTAAAGCTCGATTGAGAGTTACGTTGAGTTGATTGTATCTCAAATCGATCACTGAACTCGGGAGGGTCGTTATCGGAATCACCCAATAATAAAATCGCGTCGTATTTGTGTTGAAAAGCTCACGTGGTGGTGATGATGGGAGAATTAGAGGTTAGGAGTGGAGAAAGCACAAGAACCGCAAACGTTTGGTACAAACTTACCTTCAGGGGAGCTGGGAGGACTGACTGCGAGTTGGAGTCGCGCGGCTTTTCGTGCTGTGCCGAGGGAGTGCGTCGGGCGTGGGGAGGCGTTCACCTCTGACCATCGCCCCCCCCCGTGCACGGGTCAGCTGGTGATGGTGGCAGCTTCTGCTTCCGATTGAGAGCATCCAATTAGGGGGGGAAACTGGGCATGTAAAAAACATGTAACCGTTTAAAATGGGTGTATTTTTAGTAAATGATTGTGAGTTAATTTCTCTCTCCAGAAGTCTTCTTTAATACTGTTGTTAAAAATATAAATGATTCAATAATATTTAGAATAGAAGGTTTAACGCGGTCACAGCAGCGTACGAAATTGCACCTAGGCTGCCAATTGAAATAAATCATCCTAATATAGACCTACACGAGGAGCAAGTGTGCAATATACTGGAATTGTATCGCTGCTGCTGCGGGTGAAGGGAGCGTTGGCACCTGGTTAATGATTGGTGAGGAAAATACAGTTAATCATTCACGTGGACATTTTACTCTCGTGCTTATCACGTAGCAAGTTAAAGTTTCGAGTTGATTTTGTTTAACGAGGTCAAAACTCAAGAGAGCACGTTCTTTTTTAGACGTAGTGCAATAAATAAAATCGGGTTTAAAATGTATGCACAATATGTATGTGCTATATGTTGAATTTCTTTCGCACCATACATAGCCAAACGTGTAAATCGGAGGTGATCACAAACATTAAACAGACACATTGTCTTCTTGGTTCTTTTGGTAAAGTCACGTAGAAGGGAAATAATAAAATAATAAAAATTTAATTATCACGATGTTTCGGCCACAACACAAGCAGCCGTCCTCAGGTGAAGACAGAGCTGTCTGAAAGACAGCGCTTCAATGAACACTGCTAAGCTTGGCAGCATATTTTAAGCTGGGTGGGAGGAGGAGAGCGCCTTGACAAAGGAGTTTACATATCAACAGAAGAATTTTGCATTGAATAAGCTGTGTTAATGTGAGAGATTTAGCAGGATATTAAAGTCAGAAATTAGCATGTAACTGGGAGATTAGCATGATGTTGATGTGAGGAATTAGCATGTAACTGGTCACGGAAGTGGCTATGTTAAAGTCAGAGTTTACATATCAACAGAGGCATTTAGTATATTGATGCTAAAGAACTGCAACCCCCACTGTCATACAATATACCGATGTGAAAGAACTTTGTATGATAGTGGGTGGTTGCAACATTCTGCTAATTCTCTCACATTAACACAGCTTATTCAATGCTACATTCTTCTGTTGATATATAAACTCCTTTGTCAAGGCGCTCTCCTCCTCCAACCCAGCTTAAAATACGCTGCCAAGCTTAGCAGTGTTCATTGGAGCGCTGTCTTTCAGACAGCTCTGTCTTCACCTGACGGCTGCTTGTGTTGTGGCCGAAACGTCGTGAGAATTTTATTTTATTATATCTCGGTCTAGCTGTGCGCTGCGTTGCACCGCTAGTCGAGTAGATAACCTTGCGTTCAATAAACCCTCGGAGCCAGGATGAACGTCCAACTCCAATCGTCATTTATTGATTGTAACAAGGTAAAACTGGTGAGAAAACACAGATACAGCATCTGCTATAATCCGGAAACACCAACACAATGAACACCACAGCATCAGAACATTGTCTTAGATAACAATAGATCCTGGACGGACCAGGCCCCTACATTACCACTGAACAGCTAGACAAGAGCACAAGCCGGTGCATTGCATACAGGCACATCGTGTATTCATCCCACTGCACCCCAAATGTACAGCACTACACATAACACTAAACTGGGGATGAGATACTTCGTCATCTTTACTCTCAGGATCGCAACATAGGCACAAGTCTGACTCGACCTACTAAATCACAAGTAACATCCACAATAGGGAAAGTCGCAGGCTTCGTTACTAACTAGGCCTCGTATTTACGACAACAACTTAACGGCACCATAAACGCATTTACATCACTATAACGGTCATTCCAACATTACAACAGCCTTGCCAATATTATAGGCATATAAACAAACTTACAGACAATGCTTCTTAAGCTCCCACAATGGATAAGTGCGGCTGTGGTCTCACTGAGATGCGTGCCGCCATCTTGAATTATGAGTAAGATGGCCGATGCCCGCGTGGTTCACTGAAAATCTAACATCGTGACTTCCTGGTCACGTGACCAAAATTAGCATAAAAAACAGCAACTTCCTGTGAACGTACGCTCCACATCTGCCGTGAGGCAAGACATATTGTTTTATTTGTATTATTTTATTATTTCCCTTCGACGTCACTTTACCGAAAGAACCAAGAAGATGAATCCCTGCAGTCACGAAAGTTTTAAATCGAAACAGACACATTGTATTATGGACATTGTATTATGTAAACAGACAAGGATATATGTCAAATGCAAATGCAAGTGAAGTTCTCATAATCGACAGCTGAGCATTATGTTGCAATACAGATGGTAGAGTGGTAATCTTGAAGCGTTCGTGACTGCAGGAATCCATACTCTTTGGTTCTTTCGGTAAAGTCACGTAGTTAGAAATAAAATTAAATAAATCACGACGTTTCGGACGCAACACAAGCGTCCGTCATCAGGCGAACAATGGTGAACGCTGTACAAGTGTGATGAAGCACTTCGACAACGATCTGTAGTTCGTGTCTTCTTTATTATTTATTTCTCGTCGGCCGGACAGCTCCGCGTTCTCTTCGCACCGACCCCGCTCCACTCTCGCTCCGCGCGCTCGACGTTGCCGCTCCGCGCACGGCTCGCTCACGCTCCGCTCCGCGCGCCGCTGGCAGACGGCGCGCAAGAAGGCGGCCTCCGGCTCAACACGTGGCTGCTGGCATGCCGGAGACGTGGGTCTTGCCTCTAGACCCCACACACTGACCCCGAGCTGCTTCCTGCTTCCCCTTACAACCCTTCACACACGTCACCAAGCCCCGCCTATAGCCACGCCCCCTCACGAACCTTCTAGATGGTTACCCAGAAGAACCCCTGAGCTCTGCCCTTGAAATTGGCGCATCCATCCGATTAGCTGATGGCTGAACCGGCGGAACCTATCCCACCGATCGGCGACCGCCGGTGAACTCTCATATTACATCACTTTCCCCCCCCCCCCCCCCCCCCCCCCCCCCCCGGTGTAAAAGACTAGCCGTCCCGGCTAGGAACGAAGCAACACGCAATACGAGAGCCACTGAGAATGAGGAACAACACAACAACAACAACAATAAGGTACATAACGAACGCACTACTAAAGGTAAGTACGAATAACACTCACAACACAACACAGTCAAACATTAAGATGCATAACGAACGCACTACTAAAGGTAAGTACGAATAACACTCACAACACAACACAGTAAAACATTAAGATGCATAACGAACGCACTACTAAAGGTAAGTACGAATAACACTCACAACACAACACAGTAAAACATTAAGATGCATAACGAACGCGCGATGCAATATAAGTAAGAACAACCATCAACAAAAGGGAACAGATCTGGAACGTGTATGCGACGCCGGTCCATCCCCAGCAGTAGAACGAGGCCCCGCCGGTTCCATCGTAACAGGAGGCGGAAGAGCGGAAGGTTCAGCATCCGTCGTGGCAGGGAAAGGCTCAGCCAGAGCGGGGTTGTCAGCAGCAGCCGGGGCGTTCAGGGCCTGTGAGTCTGTGGGAGGCAAAACAGGCCCCTTTTGGGGATCAACCGGCAACCGAGGTGGCACATCGGACGCATCAGACCCCGGCAGGGTAATCAATGGGGATGAAGGGTCAACACGCGGAGCAAAGAAGGGTTTAAATGAGACATGTGGACGTACCAACGGAGCAACCCCGCCCGGTTACGTACACATTGAGGATTGCGTATTTCTATCAAGTCGACAGGCCCTTCCCATGGCCTGTGTAATTTGGGAGAAGTACCCAGTGGCACCTGGGGACAATGGAACCAGGCCCGGTCTCCCACAGCCCATGGCATGTCGCGTCGCTACCGACGAGCGCATCGCTCGTTCCGGGCCTGGGTTTTGCCTTGCGTGCTGCTGTGACATGGCAAACCGAATCGTGGACATGTTCCGCTAGGGTCAGCGCGGGCTCCTTAGCGGGAACTCCCAGTTGCACGCCAATCGGCGGCACGTTCTCCCGACCGTACATGAGGAAGAACGGTGAGTAACCCGTAGAAGCATGCGGGGCCATAAGGCAGACAGTACACTTGGAATGTGAAGGTCCCAATCGGCCTGCTTTTCACTCACCGTGTGACAGAGCATAGCCGACAAGATACGGTTCAATCGTTCTACCATCCCATCTGTCTGCGGATGGTAAGGTGAAGTGCATATCTTTTTTGTGCCCAAGGCATCACACACATCCCGCAGCAACTTGGATGAGACATTTCGGCCCTGGTCCATAAGCAGCCGTTCCGGAGCACCTTTGTCCATCACATAACCGTTCAGGAATGCATCGGTGATGGACGATGCCGATTGGTCAGGCAGGGGCCAAGCCATCGGCCAATGTGAAAAATATTCCACCCCCACCAACAGGAATTTGTTACCCCTGTTATCGAGAGCCACAAGTTCATTAACTCGCATCACCTTAATCGATTTTGTCCATCTTACCTTCCAGAGTTGTTTTGCATTGCTCGCAGGTGAAATGAGGTGCCCAGCGTTTGTCTTGATCCCCGACAGGCATGCTGAAATATGCCTTTTAGGCCGCACACATCTTAGCATTTCGATACTTTGCTAGGTTATTTAATTTAGTGTGTTCTGTCTCCCTCTAAGCCTGCTTACCTTACTCCCCTCCCTTCGTACTCATTGACATGTAAATGTTTTCCCTACCCCCTCCCTCTCTCTGCCTCCGCCCCCCTCTGTCTATTTAAGGCCACCTCACAGAGACGATCACCTCTCTCTGTACCTGGGTTGCTCTCTCTATGTATCTTGGTGATATCTGTCTGCTTATATGTCTGTCTATAGTTTTCTGGTTATATTCTATGTCGCTATTTCATTATACCTGATGATGATTGTTGTGTTGCAATCGAAACGTCGTATGCTATTATTTAATTTATTATTTTATTTTTATACGTGACTTTACCGAAAAAACCAAAGAATAGTTTTGGAGTACATTTTACGGTGATGAATAAGGCGTGATTTGGTGTGTTTAGCACATACATACAAACAGGGCATTGATTTCATTAATTACTGCAAGAAAGGCCCGGTAAGCTTTTAGGCTCTATTTTCCGGGTGTACTGCTATGGTACAAATATGCGCGCACGCGTGCTGTGTGGTGCGCGCTGTTGTATATGTCGGGTCTTAAAAAATAATAAAAAAANTAAAAAAATATAAAAAATGGGCAAATCTGTAAGTAGCCGAAATTATACTAATTTACGCAATTATGTACGTAATTAATGCTAATTATGGAGGTGTAATTGTAATACATTATGCAAGTGTATGTAATTATGCTAATGTACGCAAATTTGGAAAATTATGTCTCTGCCTCGTTGTTTACGGTTGTATTATCAATCGGGAGATTCAAATGAATGGTATTAAGTTATGCAAGTGTGATGTAAGTATGCTGATTAAGCTCGGCTTCTTTGTCTAGGGTTGTATTATTAATCGGGATAATACAATGATTCTTGCTTTAACTTTTACTGATTATGTCTTAGTGTGTTTATGTCAGGTCTCAATATTCAGATCTCACCGCTGGATACAGTTCTTATAATTAAGATTATTATGCATGAACTTAGGAAGGCACCACTCAGACACTTCTGTGTTAAGCAACTTTAATCTCTAAACAAAAACATAACACTCTAATATGCAAACTCTTATGCTTGGAATTGTTAACACAGTACTCCTGGAGATGTTATCCTCATTGCTCCGTACATTTAACCCTCAATGATCACGTTAGTTCAACTGGGTGACAGAACAATCGATTAATTACTCAGAGTAACGCGAGCATACGCAGCGATAGGAAGAAGTCAATAAAATTGAATGTGACGATATTCACACGAACGGCAATATAGAAACATGTCCCGAAAGCAAAAGTAGACCTCAATGAATTCATTGGTAAGATTATGCAATTAACGAAATGTCTTGGAACAATGGTGTGCGGCAGTGTGCCTGCTTGTCGAATGCTTATCAATTGGCTAAGGGCTTCAATACATTCGCGGGCAAGATTCTGTGGTCAAAATAAATATTTCAACACAATGGTTAAGCCATGTTTCTTGCGGAGGTGCGGAGTTGGCTTGATAACTTGAATCTAAATTGTCTTATGGTTGTTATTGTTTGACTTGCATCACACTGGGATTTTTGCACACATCGTTGTAATACGGTGTTTTTTCTGAAAGATTTGCTGGTTTATTCCAGGATGTTTCTGTCGCGCGTCGTCGCTTTAAGATGTTCTCTGTTCATATTTTGTTTGTTGCGGTTGCACCCGACTCAAGAGCCGCATGGCTCACAGGGCTATACCTAATAAATGAAACTTGAAATAGAGTGTACATATCTTAGTTACAATCGGTTTATAGATCGCAAAGCAAACAGGAGTAAATCATGTTTTTCGGTTACAGGAAAAGGGAACTGGCCAAGCACATGAATGCTTGTTGATTTTATTTGTACTAACAAATAAGAAGGGAAACAATGTTAGCTGATAGCAAGCACAGTAACGGGGAACTTTAAGTGTAATCCATTCAGAGTCGGGCTCTCGCTTCTCGTTCGATTCTTTGTTACAGCTGCATCTCTGAAGGAGTGAATGGAGGTTTCGCATGGCTGGCAACGATTGATTTCCACAGTGAGGGAGCAGCCACCGAATCACACCCCGGGATTATTAAGAGGAAGTAGCAGGGACTTACAATGCCTCGTTTGATTGTGGTAGAGGGTGGTTTGTTTATGAGGTCAGTAGAGTCAATTAGCTACTGTAACCAGGCAGCTCGCCACGTCTTAGGCATTGCTCAAAGTTCCTCATTGCTCTGCTTTGGATGTGTGTGTTTTCTTTATCCCTAGGACTGCCATCAGTTGTCAACCCTTCATGATGAGTGTGTACAGTTTGTCTATGAATGGGCGACTGCTTGGGAATAATTGAAGTAGGGTAGGGACATTTCAGCGAGTTGGCCATCAGGTGTCTGTGAGGAGCTGTCAGTGTCACACATGGTTAGGGATAGTTTACACCAACAACTGTGTCTCGAATCATCGCCCCGTGTGTTCTGTCCCCGCTTCGCTTCGCACGGTTGGTTGAGAGGAATGGGCCACCTAAATAAGTGGAAAAAGGAGTGGGTGGCCATGTGAGGGTAAAATTATATTTCGAAAGTGTTCGTCCAAGAAGCATTTTCGCAATAATAACTCGGGACACCACAAATAATAACCAGACACACCCCCAATCATAACCAGACACACCACCAATCATAACCAGACACACCATCAATAATAACCAGACACACCCCAATCATAACCAGACACACCACCAATCATAACCAGACACACCACCAATAATACCCAGACACACCATCAATAATAACCAGACACACCACCAATCATAACCAGACACACCACCAATCATAACCAGACACACCCCCAATCAAAACCAGACACACCACCAACAATAACCAAACACACCACCAATAATAACCAGACACACCACCAATCATAACCAGACACACCACCAATCATAACCAGACACACCACCAATCATAACCAGACACACCACCAATCATAACCAGACACACCACCAGTCATAACCAGACACACAACCAGTCATAACCAGACACACCACCAATAATAACCAGACACACCACCAATCATAACCAGACACACCACCAATCATAACCAGACACACCCCCAATCAAAACCAGACACACCACCAACAATAACCAAACACACCACCAATAATAACCAGACACACCACCAATCATAACTAGACACACCACCAATCATAACCAGACACACCACCAATCATAACCAGACACACCACCAATCATAACCAGACACACCACCAGTCATAACCAGACACACAACCAGTCATAACCAGACACACCACCAATAATAACCAGACACACCACCAATAATAACCAGACACACCACAAATAATAACCAGACACACCCCCAATCATAATCAGACACACCACCAATCATAACCAGACCCACCACCAATAATAACCAGACACACCACCAATCATAACCAGACACACCATCAATAATAACCAGACACACCCCAATCATAACCAGACACACCACCAATCATAACCAGACACACCACCAATAATACCCAGACACACCATCAATAATAACCAGACACACCACCAATCATAACCAGACACACCACCAATCATAACCAGACACACCCCAATCAAAACCAGACACACCACCAACAATATCCAAACACACCACCAATAATAACCAGACACACCACCAATCATAACCAGACACACCACCAATCATAACCAGACACACCACCAATGATAACCAGACACACTACCAATCATAACCAGACACACCACCAATCATAACCAGACACACCACCAATCATAACCAGACACACCACCAGTCATAACCAGACACACAACCAGTCATAACCAGACACACCACCAATAATAACCAGACACACCACCAATAATAACCAGACACACCACCAATAATAACCAGACACACCACCAATCATAACCAGACACACCACTAATCATAACCAGACACACCACCAATCATAACCAGACACACCACCAATCATAACCAGACACACCACCAATCATAACCAGACACACGACCAATCATAACCAGACACACCACCAATCATAACCAGACACACCACCAATCATAACCAGACACACCACCAATAATAACCAGACACACCACCAATCATAACCAGACACACCACCAATCATAACCGAACAACACCAATCATAACCAGACACACCACCAATCATAACCAGACACACCACCAATCATAACCAGACACACCACCAATCATAATCTTCTTCTGGCCTGGCATGGCGGAAGATGTCGCTAATTTGTTAAAAGGATGTGTGCAGTGCGCGCGGCGAAAACCGCCGTCTAAACCCTGTTGTCCACCATTGCAATCTATTCAGGTATCCCGCATAAATGAGCTGGTTGCTCTGGATATCCTTGGTACATTTCCCACTACCCCTCGTGGAAATAAGTATTTGCTAATGGGAGTCGAGTATTTTTCACGATGGCAGATGGCCTGGCCGCTCCCCGACCAGTCGGCAGCGGCAATCACGGAGGCATTCCTCAATGGCTATGTGATGGACAAAGGTGCCCCCGAGCGCCTTCTGACCGATCAGGGCAAAACATTTCCTTCGAAATTACTGCGTGAGGTGTGCGATTTGTTGGGAACAAAGAAAGTACGTACATCACCATACCACCCGCAGACAGATGGAATGGTAGAGCGGCTGCGCATGACTCTGACCTCCGTGTTGAGCCATCAGGTCAGCGAGTCCCAACTTGACTGGGACTTGCATGTTCCTAGAGTCCTGGCTGCCTATAGAATGGCCCCTCACGCAACCACCGGCTACTCACCATTGTTTTTTAATGTTCAGAAGAGAACACGCCCCGCGATGATGTCCAATTACGAGCCACGCCAATCAAGGCTAAATACAAAATTCTGACTCCACAAAGTAACTGGTGTGGTGTAAACATCGCCACTGGAGAGACAAAGGCGGCCGGGCGTGGTGAATCCAAGTCCCGGGCGAAGCTTGGGTAGTTAAGCTAGTATTGTATAGGTGGGTTGGGGTATTTATTTGTTTAGGCACACATAGGGGTTTTGTTAATTTTGTTCACTTTGACTTAAAGCTTTCGTGACTACAGGAATTCATATTCTTTGGGTATTTCGGTAAATTCACGTAGATAATTTTTTTTTTTACAAAAAACGACGTTTCGATCGCATCACAAGCAATCGTCATCAGGAGAGAAAAGAGGGGGAAAGCTGCTGAGGCAGGTTGTTTTAAAGGTTTGAAATGGGTGTAGCCCAAGGGTCATAAACGCCATGGGCGGGGCTAGTGATGTTAAAGTGAGCAATTTGCATGTAAATGTAAGATCGGAGAGCTGCCTCCACGACTAAGGCATGGAGGTGGCCATTGTATTGTGAGAGATGAGCAAGTCAATGTAAGATCGCAGAGCCGCCGCCACATCGAGGACACGAGCAACGGCGGCTGTGTTAGTGTGAGACATTTAACCTGTTAACGTAAAATCAGAGAGTCGAAAATAACTGCTAACATCGGAATAAGATTACTCCGATTTGAACTAGACAATTTAGACAAGACTCTCTTGAAAACACACTCAACATTGACGGAAAAATTTTCTACATTTGATTGGGAACATATAGATAACATGGCAGCATCTTCAGCTGCCTCAATGTCAGCTGAATGCAAAGATAACCTGATTTCCAAGTTCAACCTCCTTTCCAAGACGAAGCCATATCCACACGTTAAAAAGTTAAACGTTTACAAGATTGTTATCAATCAGAGTAACAGTCCAATTTCCGACATGCTTAAAATCGGGTCTAGCTAAACGGTTGAATTTCGCAGTCACCCCTAAACACATCCCAGTTGGTGATATCCTTGCCCAGGTCGACGTAGCCCTTAAGGGTTTGGGACATATACCTGCAAACGTGGCAAGATCGGAAATCGCTGCAATCCTCAAAAACGCTAAGACACCTATTAGCAACATCAGTAAGGATGAGCGCTTTGAGATTTCTCAATTAAAAAAGAGAGATGACATCGTCATCCTCTCAGCTGACAAGGGCAATGCCCACTGTCATCATGGACAAAACCACACACAAAAACTAAATTCAGGACCTAATTAATGATGGTAGCTATACCAAAATCAATAGAGATCCCACCAACCGCCTGGTTACAAAAACCAACAATAGTGTAGTAGGTTCCAGGAGACTTGGACGACGTATTTGGAGGCACACTTATCTATTAAGCACAAAGTACATAACAGGCCGGGATGTACAACACTCGAAGGGGTATCCACCCCTTCACCCGTCTAACTGGGAGATCAACACTCTATGTCACAGCTAGCCTACTCCTAGGTCCTCCACTACCGGGCTAGGGAGGCTAGCTAACCCAGCCCTGGTTAAGCTGGGATTACGGCACCCTGAGTCCCCAGACCGGCTCTTACAAGAGCATCGGCTCTAGGCTCTTGGGGCCACGCCACTGGCTTGCCCTGGTCGGTCCTAAGAAGGACAGCGATCCAGGGGAGTCCCAGGGCCTTTCTAGCAGGTCTTCTTGCTTCACTGGTTAAGGCTGAACACTGAACCCGAGCCCTCCGGCACACCGCCTTATATAGCAACTCCCCCACTGAGGGGTGGGGCCGTGGGGGATCCCAGCTCCGTGTCAGCCCCCCAGGCTCAACGGTGCGGACGTGGATTGTAAGCACCTCTCGGCGTACGGGCATAACCACGCCCAGTGTGTTTGTTTGCCCTCCGTAACACCTCTACAATAGCATCACTGATTCGACATCTTTAATCGAATCAACCAAGCGGTTTTCCTTAAAACTATCTGCTGCAAGACCACCCAGATTGTTGTATGGCTTACCAACAAAATCCATGAAGAAGGCACACCACTTCGTCCTATCGTCTCCACCATTGACTCACCCACCTACAAGCTGGCCAGATTTCTATTTGAGGCATTACAACCATTCACTGGTAAGACCACCTCAGCTGTACTTAACTCAGCTCACTTGGTATCGTTAATTAAGGAAATCTCACTATCTCCAGGTGATTTGCTCGTTAGTTTCGATGTGGTCTCTTTGATGACCAAGGTTCCTGTGCCTGACACCATTGCAATCGTTGAAGATTTGGTCCAACAAGGAATGAATGCTGATATATCGGCCCTGGTGAGACACTGCCTCACCAACACTTACTTCACCTGGAATGGAACATTCTACAAACAAGTTGAAATACCCCAATGGGTTCTCCCTTATCTCCAGTTGTAGCCAATTTTTTTATGGAAAAATTTGAGACAGATGCCATCCAGACATCCACCCTACGTCCTTGTTGAAGAGGTATGTAGATGACACGTTCGTCATCTGGCCACATGGCCTACCAGCTCTGAACCAATTCCTCAACCACATCAATTCCATACACCCAGCCTGTTCCTCAGTGAGAGTGGGTGAGAGACAGTGAGTTTGTGTAGAGTGAGTGGTGTGTATGTTATCGTGTTCCCCAGTGAGTGAGAGTGAGTGAGTCTGTGTAGAGTGGTGTGTGTGTTCTCCCCGGTTGTGAATTCCTCCAGTATCCTTCCAAAGATAAAATAAACAACATACCTCACGACACAGGTATTGGCAAAGTATCGATTCTGAATAGAAACTGCACCTGCAAATGACTCGTGAGAGTACGCGGTGACGTCTCCTTCTACGAGAACTTGGAGTGAAAAACACGACTCTTGACACTCAGTGTGGCCATGCTGGGTTCAAAGACCACCCAGGTCACAGCAAATGCAAAGATCCCCCGTATAGCCTCAGACAGAGAGTTGGGACAAGTGCCGCTAAGCGAGCGCCGACGACGCTCGGCACGGAGCACGGCGCTGCGGGTTGTCCTGCAGCACTCGCCCGGCCGCCTTCGTCTCCCCGGTGCTGATGTGTACAAAGCCGCGCCATAGGCACTCGTTTATGGCTGAATCCACCTAGGGGAGGTTCAGGTCCCAGGTCCCGCTCACTCCACGCCAGCCCCATGGAATGCGTCTCCCCTCAACTCCTCCGCCCGCCCCACGCACCTTGAAGAGGCGTCGGTGGCACCGCGGCGCTCGCGCCATGGAGCAGCAGCAGGAGCAGCAGGAGCAGCAGCAGGAGGAGCAGGAGGAGCAGGAGGCGCGCGGTGGCGGCGGCAGCGAGAACGCCGCTTTCTCGGTGAGGAGCGAGCGGTGGGGACCGTGGGGAACGCGGCGCGGTGTGGCAGCCGTGGTGCAGTGGGTTGCGCGCCAAACCTCGAGAATAGAGTCCAACTCTCATTCACGGCTAACGTCAGTGGCACGGGTGGCATCTGCCCCGAGTGCCCTGGCGCGGTGTGCCCCGTGGCGACTCTAAGTCGGTGGAGCGCTCACGGCACTTGCTCTGGCAGCCCCCGCAGGCTACAAAGGGAGACCTCTGTGTGTGTGATTGTGTGTGCTTGTGTGTGATTGTGTGTGATTGTGTGTGCTTGTGTGAGTTTGTGTGTGGCGGTGGGAGGAGGAGGAGGGAGAGTCGTATATGATGGGCCCTCTTTCAGTTGATGTTTTAATATTTTTGTGGGGTCTCTGAAATTGTGTTTTCAGTAGTAATGAACTACTTAAAATCAACACGCATGACGTCTGGGCAGCTTTAGCGCGAGACATGGATCCGGGCCCATCTCCGAGTGCAACGTGAGACTGATCTTGACGCCGTCTGGTCGCGCAGCGTGCGAAGGGACGCAGCTAGTCGCGATCTCCAGCGATCTCCGCCCAAGCGAGGGAGTTCTGAAGGCGACCAATCTCAATCCGGCTCGCCAGCACGCATCTCGCCTGCTGTTGTCTACATGGTGGCACCCTGTATTGCTCTCACGTTGTCCGCAGTATATGAGTCTCAAGATTCATTTTCAAGAGGGTCCTGCCGAGTTTTCTCAGTCAGGTGGGCGATGTTGTTGCTGCTGCTGCTGTGTCTGGGGGACTCGCTCGCGGTGCCCCACTCCCTCCTGGCTCCAGCCCTCTCCGTCCCTCTTTGTCTTCCCAATGCAATGATGCCCGATTACTTTTCAGCCCCAGCTTTCTGTCGCCCCCAGCTACGGCCAGGCCTATCGCAAGCCCTCCCTATCAATCCCTCTTGTTTTACTGCATCGAAACTACACCAAAACGTACAATAACCCAATTCTTAATTTCAAATTGTTATCATGCTATGTACACTTTTAGAATTGTAATGTATTACTTGTTGTTAGTAACTCAGCTTATTGTAGAGTATAGTAAGTATACTGATGGTGCTATGCAGTTTATACTTTAGTTTTTATGTAGTTTATACTTTAGTTTTCTACGTTGTTGTTTAGTAACTGCAGCTACATACTATTAACATTCTTTTCCTTTGTTAATGCTACTGCACCCCCCTTGGTGCTGTTGATCCTGCATAATGCATGGGCATAATGACTATGAAACCCCCCCTCCACCCACCTCCTACGCATTTCCCATGAATATGCTAAATTCCTCTTCATATGCACATTTTTTTTGTTAAGGCGCTCTTGCACCTCCAACGCAGCGTATATATTAGCTCCTAGCTTGGTAATGTCTCATTCTTCACCTGAGGACGGCTGCTTGCGTTGTGGCCGAAACGTCGTGAGAATTATTTTATTTTATTATGTTTTATTTTTATTATTTTATTGCTTCCCTTCTACGTGACTTTACCGAAAGAACCAAGAAGAATAACCCAATTCTTAATTTCAAATTGTTTCATGTCCGTACACTTTTAGAATTGCCGTAAAGCACCTTGGAAAAGGCGTAATATAAATAAATCTCATTAAGATAAGAAAAGGTCCCAATGGAGTGATTTGCTGGTAAATGTTAAACACTCTTTGCATTGTGTGTTTATTGAGCCATGATGGTAGGAGACTGGAGAAGCCAGGGGGAACCCATGCAGCATAGGGGAGACCACACAGACTCCACTCACTCACGCACCACGCATCCACACTCGCTGCAGGGCAGCGGACGCACAGACCCCAACACAGAAAGGCGCCCAAGTCACGAATCCCACCCAGGCCCCTTGTCGCTGTGCCACCAGCTTGCCCCCACCACCACTGCAGCAAAGGCTACACTGGTAAACGAATGTTGTGGGCAGACGAGATGTTCTCTCGCCACCGGGTTAACATCTTGGTGGCGAGATGTTAAACTACCTTGCCTGGTATACAGCAAGTCGTGGGTTCGATTCCAACCCTGACGCCTGTATATCTGGGTCCTCTGGGGTTTCCCTCCACATAGATAAACACGCGTTTAGAGTATTTGTCTGCTCTACGTTTGCACACGATAAGCCATTTCGTTGAGCTATCATTTGTGTGAGCCAGGTCGCGTTTGAACAAGAGCTGCATAGCTCAGTGTGCCTTACCTGGTATCATAAAATAAATAAAAATCAGGAGGAGTACCTTGCACTCTCGTGGCATTGCCATACACATAAACTCAATACTGGAAAAACATGATTGCATTGATCCTGAAAATATCTGTTGAACCCTGGTCAAAGAAAAGCATAAGGAAATAAAACTGCACAAAAATGGACGATTCGATTCAACTCCAGAGGCATAAACTATCATCAAAACC
Organism: Lethenteron camtschaticum; assembly: GCA_018977245.1. Classification (NCBI taxonomy): domain Eukaryota; kingdom Metazoa; phylum Chordata; class Hyperoartia; order Petromyzontiformes; family Petromyzontidae; genus Lethenteron; species Lethenteron camtschaticum. Next base: position 202,444 of record MU249576.1, on the reverse strand, counting down.
TAATCACAAAAAACCTCAGAGAAGAAGTTGGAGTTAATTTTGTTAATGGACTTTTCATTGGCCCGGATTCAATGGTGAGTGACCACGCTGGACTTGGACTCGCTCCGGTTCTGTTCGATCTCCAGGCGCGGCAGTGCAAACAAGCAAACGTTTTTTTAATCACTGCCACTGCTTCGGTCAGCCCAGCAGTGTGCATGGTTCACCACAAGTACTCAAGTGGATCAGCAGGTGTCGTATGGTGGGGAAAGTGTGGGTAATCCCGACTCGTTCGAGACGTGTGGCCAATCACTCACCAACCTCCTCACTCAAACACACATCCATTGACACTCCCACTCACCAACCACTAAATTACTCACTCAACAACTTACTCACTCATCCAATCACATTCCCACTCACCAACCACTAAGTCATTTACTCACTCAACAACTTGCCTATTTATTTCCCTACTCACCTTCCCACTCACTTCACCACTCAGGCATTAACTCACCAACGTACTTACCCACTCAATATCATACTCACTTATTCAACCATTCAATCACTCACCAACCTCTCTCATCCACTCACCCTCCCACCCACTCACTCGACGACTCACCCTCTCACTCACCACAGTGCAGGTCAGCCTCACCTCTCTTTCTGCTTCTCCCCTCGCACTGCTCCACTCCTGGAGGGGCGATGCAGCGTTGCCTCTCTGGGAAAAACGGCCGGGGTCAAGGAGAGGTGAGAGCGGATCAAAATCACAGATTCCCGCCAGACAAACGGCCAGGGGTCAGATAAGGTGAAAGAGGATCAAAACGACAGATTGGGAAGGAACAATCAGAGGGTTCCACGAGGGAGCGTGGGATTGGACAGAGCCAGCCACAAACCGGTATAAAAGGGCGGTGCTGAGAGCGCGAGGCAGTTCTCCCCACACGAAGACCGAAGCCCGGGCTGAAGAAGCTAGGACCCTGGACCAAGCCTTCCAGCCCTTTTCAGGGCTGAGGCTCAGCGTTACCAGTGGTCAGGGGAGAATAGGTCCTGGATAGGCAGGACCCGGGGTCCCAGCCTTCCAGCCCTTCTCAGGGCTGAGGCTCAGCGTGATAAGTGGTCGGGGACCCACCGAGACAAGTGTCAAAAGGTAAAGGCGCGGCCCTGAAATTGCTCACTCACGCCACTGCTAAAAGAAGGACCTGCACTAGCCGGAGCTTTAAAGGGTACTTTGGCCTTCTTTTCCACGCATGATATGTAAGCTACACGAGTTAAGTACAAGACATGTAAACGCGGCTCATGGAACATGGCAGTGGTGCAATCTCCCGGGACGCGATGAGGAATGCGGGACGCGGGGAGGCTCTGAGGCGCACAAGGGCGCTATTGTGGTGAACGGCCCGCTAAGCCGATTAAGAGTAAATGGCCACATTATTCTCACTTTTGCTTATCCGGGAAAGACCCACTGAGTCTCAAGACGATTTTCAGGAGGGTCCTGCCAATTTTTTTTGTTCCGCCTATTTTATATCTGTAGGGCGATATTGATGTGCGTGTCATCCCAATTTAGCGATCTACAGGGAGTTTTTCAGCATTGGGATGTTTTTCTCCAAAACCAGTTGCAATGTTTTTTGTTTGTTTTAACCATGGAAAGAAACCGGACACCCGAGAGGAAACCCATGCAGAAAAGGGGGAGAACATACAAAATCCACACAGACTCACTCACGTACTTTCACACACACACACTCAATCACACTCTGCCCAACAAGGAGTAGAACATACAAACTCCGCACCGACTCACTCACCTATTGTCTCACCACTAAGTGGTGGTGACGTCACCACGACGCTTGTGCCATGCTTTGTGCACCTTGAGGCCACGTGAAGTGTCGTTCGCGAGCTGGCAGGAGGTCACGGAACAAACCCAGATGCTACAGGTCGACTGACTGAGACGACTAGCTGATGCACCACCTGTGCCCCCTACTGTGCCAACTTGCTGTGCTTTAGCCACCCGGCGCTCCGCTCGTTGTTGTGAGCGTCGCTCCTCCGCCCTCCGTTGTTGTTGGAGGGTGACTGCCTCCAACTGACCAGTAGCATCCTTCACAAGCCTCCTCCACAGAGGTCGATCTTGACACCGCTGGTACCAGTCATCGGCAAGTCCACTCAGCTCCACATCATCCTGTACCACATCACTCCATCTCTTCTCTAGCCCATGCCATGCCCGTTTAGTCCCCTCGATCCGGCCGAACAAAAGCTGTTTAGGCTTGCGGTGGCTGGGAATGCGGGCCACATGGCCCAGCCAACGCAGCCTTGCCTGCCGGAGGAGCTCACCGATGAAACTTTGTCCAGATCTTTCAAGGATATGTGAGCTCCTCACAAAATCCAGCCTGGTTAAACCCAGGATGGATCGTAGGCAGGCCAGCCTAAATGTTTCTAACTGGCGAATATGTTCCATTAGGGGGTCCACGTTCCGCAAGCGTAGAGAAGGGAGGGAATGACTGTGGTGGAGAAGACCTGAAGCTTCATGCAGAGCGACAGACCAGGTTGCTTGCACACAGCGTTATGCAACTGATTAAAAGATAATGCCACTCGACTGATTTGGAGTGAGACCTCCGCTGTTAAACAGGAGCCAGTCATGAACACACTGCCCAGGTATGGGAAACTCTCCACTCTCACCACAACTGCCCAATCACCAATTCGAAGATGTGGGCGTGGAGTGTCTGATGGTACAAAATACCCAGGCAGGTGCTTAGTTTGGTGGGGCTGATGGTAAGGCCCACCTCTTAGTGGCAAGCTCCAAGTTCAACAGCAGCGCCTCCAACTCCTCCTCTGAGTGAGCAGCAAATACCAGATAATCGACATACGTAACATGGTTGAGCAATAGGGAGCCATCCCTTGACGCACCCGGGCATCGATCAGCCTCCCATTGTATCTGTACCAGATGGAAATTCCTCCAGTACAGCTATTGAAGGCTTAAAAACTACGTCGTCGAAATAGATGTTAAATAATGTGAGAGCCAGAGGACATCCCTGTCGCACCCCAAGTTGCACATGGAATGGCTCGTAGTTTTACCCGGGCCCGCTCACCATCAAGAAGGTCCTTAATGATCGTGAGCAGAGGGTCAGGGACTCCGAAAGCACGGAGAACAACCCAGAGCCCAGGCCTACTGATAGTATCATAGGCCTTGACCAGGTCAATAAAGCAGAGATGTAGGTCTTGTTGGAATTCCCTACACCTCTGCTGTAGCAGATGGACTGAAAATATGGCATCTGTGCAGGACCGCCCTTTCCTGAAACCACATTGGGGCTCCACAAACCTCTCCTCAGCGTGCTTAGCAAGGCAATGTTGAATAATCCTTGCCAGGACCTTTCCCGGCACACTGAGGAGTGAGACGCCCCTGTAGATGTTACAGTCTGTGCGGTCCCCCTTCTTAAAGAGGGGGACCACCAGGGCATTCTTCCAATCTTTCGGAACCCGTCCAGTGGTCCAAACTGTTGTTATGATGTTATGTAGGGCGGCACCCTCCCTCAGCATTCCGCTTGGGAGATCATCTTTGCCCGGTGCCTTTCCTGGTCTCAGACTCCGGATCGCCTTCAGTACTTCCTCAACAGATGGCAGCTCAGCCAGCCATATACAGTAGATGACTTCTTCTTCCAATATTTGAGGCACCGCAGCCTCGGCAGGGTCATCTCCACTTTATCCCACGTTGTTTTCTAGGCTGAGGGATTTCACCTCGCCCAGGACCTCACAGAAATGCTCAGCAAATCTGCAAACCTGTTCCTGGGGTCGGAGATTGATCACCGTTTTTTCCCCTAATGATCGTAATAGGTGTGGTGCTGCAGGTTACTTTTTTGATTGAATAAAAGAGTGATTTGTGATCGCGGGCCATTGAGGCAGACTCCATCTTCTCAGCAACTCGCGACCATGACCCATCCTTGCAGCACCTCACGGCTCTCCGAACCTCAGAGCAAAGGCTGTGGTAAGCCTCATTCTCTGATGTGGGATGCTGTAGCCGATGAGAGTGGGCCTGTCGCTTTTTCTCAGCCAGCTTGAACACCTGCTCTGTCAGCCAGGGTCTCTGGTAAGGTCTGGACTGTGTACCCAAAGCAGCCATTGCAGCTGCATGAGCCACAGTCATAAACCTCGCCCATTTCCCCTCGACATCAGCAGGAGTGGGGGACGATGCCAACCCCAGCCGCAAGTGACGATGAAATTCTTGCTTGCAACTTTTATCAGCTAGCTGAGACCATGCCACTAAGGTTTTGAATGGGGTCCTTGGTGTACACCCACCACCGGAGTGGAAGAATGGCAGGCGCATCTTACAGATGACAAGTCGATGGTTAGAGGGCAGATCAGCTCCACGGTAGGTCCTGGTGTCAAGAACATGGGCCCGCATCCGCTGTTCCATCACTATGTAGTCCAGCAGATGTTCTTGCTTGGGCCCGGCATGCATCCATGATGTTGTGTGGATGCGCCGATGCCGGAACAGCGTGTTGGTAATTACAAGCCCATGGGCTGCACAAAAATCTAGCAGTCTCCTTCCAATGTTATTGAACTGATCTGGCGCATGTGTAATGCGGTTGTAAATGGCCCTCCGGAGGTGCCGTCATGGGGGAGGAGTTAGGTCACGTGGGGGAGGGGTTGAGTATAGAAGGAGGGGAACCGGAAGAGGAAAGCGAGTGACGGGGAACCAGGAACAGAGGAAGGCCACGGAGGGCGAAGCGGGGTGTGGCGAGATCGCCACGAACACGGGGAGCAACGAGGATCGGCACCGTAGGCCAGCGGTGACCGACCCGAGGCAGCAGGAAGGGCTGCAGTCAGCAGCGGGGGCTGCAGAGACCAAGAGTGGGCAGCGGGTCTGCATACAGTAGCAGCCGGAGGGTCTGCATATAAGAGTGGCAGCGGGAGTCTGCAAGGGTAGCAGCGAGTCTGCAGGGAAGAGGGGAGTAGATGAAGCAGAGAGTCGGAGGGAAGAAGAAGCTACAATAACAGTGAATAGCCGGGGCTACAAATACAGGAGTTATAACAGAGTGCCGTGTGGGTAAAGACGAGAACCCGAATAAAGACACGAAGACAGAAAGAAGTGTTCGAGTCCTTTTTATTACACTGGAGTCAGAAGTGAAACGGCATGGCGAAACAACTGAGGAAGAAGAATATCCCATCTCCGGCGTCGGCTTCATCATCGGACGACGACGATCTTCCTCCTGAGGTCGGCTTCACTTCGGCGGAGGGAAGATCCGTGAGGGCCCGGGTGTCGAGGAGGTTGCCGCTGCGTCCGACCCATCTGCGTTGAAGGACGAAGATTTAAGATGGACCCGGATGGCGGAGCAACTGGCAACCCTAAAAACCGTCATCACGGAGTTGTGTGACCTTGTCACGCCAAGGGCGGCGTTGGAAGGTGATGGTGGTGATCGGCAGGAGCCCGGGTCGTCTTCGATGGCGCCGCCATCGGCCACGCGGCGTGAAGACGCCATCTTGGCGTGGCGCACCACGGAAGGCGGGAAGCCGCCATTTTGGGGCCGCCGCGAGGATCGTCCGCCATCTTGGCGACACAGCGTTGCGACGCCTTGCTGAACTTACCGCCGGAAGAGTCAGCGACGGACGGAAGCAAGCCAAGGAGTCGCAGTCGTCACCTTACAACCGTCAAAGAGTTCTCCATCGGGGGCGATTGGAGTGCGTTCGCCTGTAGATTTTTGGCGCGGTACGTACGGCAAGGTGGACGGACGCTGAGGCACTGGAGGTGCTCCCGACTCTTCTTGATGATGAGTCCGTTCGTTTTTTTCGCTCTATAAAAGCTGCGAAGAAGAAAACTCTGCGAGGGGTGTTCGATGAAATGGCGGACGCGTACGAGCCACCGGATGACGCCCATCGCCGATTTGTGCAGCGGCAACGCGCACCTGAGGAGTCACCTGTAGCGTACAGGGGCGCCGTGTTGGAACTCGCTATGGCCGCTTACCCGGAGACGGAGCCTGACCTGCTGGAACCACTCATCTTGGGGAAGATGTTGGAGTTGTCCCGAGATCTCGGCATTCCTATGCCGGCGTGCGGTCACGAAAAACTCACGTCTCGGACCGCGGCCAAGTGTTTGGACGCCCAGTTCAATCTCCGCCGCTGGAAACAGGTGACGGCGTGGACGGGCGTCCTGTCGTCGATGGGGGGCCGTAGGGTGGGACCCTACGGAGGCCGTGTACGTGCCGGATGCGACCGGCCAGAAGGAGTTGTCGGCTGCCTCTGCTCCGTGGCCGGCCCGGAGCGGGCCGGGCCGCGGGCTCCGCCGCCGGTGCGGCCGCGTCGGGACGGGGTGCCCGCTGCGCGCCGCCCCGACGTCGACTGCTTCCGCTGCGGCCGTCGGGGCCACTATGCCAGGGACTGCTGGGCCCGGGTTCCGGGGCCGCCCCAGCAGGAGGCCTCGACAGCGGACGCCCCAAAGAAAGACCCTCCGGCACAGACAAGCCGGCCGTGACAGCGCAGGGAGGAGGACCTTCCGCTTGTGGGACGCCGACCGGAGCCGCAGAACCCACGGGACCTGCAGCTCTTCCTATCCCTCCGCGGACGCGAGTACGGGATGTCTCTGGACGCGAGCGGGACAGTGGCGGGCCTCCAATGGCGACGGAAGAACTTGCGCCCGTCGCCCCTAAAACCCTTCCACGTTCCCGCTCGGCGGGTGGGCTGCCGACCGTCCGGGACGGCCCGGCTACCCGTACTCGCTCGAAATCCCTCACGTTTCGTTAAATTGTGTTGTGTTGTGTTCATTGTTATATTGTTCTTCAATGCTTCGTGTCTTTTTACGTGTTGGCCCTTTACACCCGCATTGCTTTTCAGGTTGCAATTCAGCCGAGGTCGGCTGGATTTTCTTTATGGGGAGGGTGATGTAATGCGGTTGTAAATGGCCCTCCGGAGGTGCCGTCATGGGGGAGGAGTTAGGTCACGTGGGGGAGAGGGGTTGAGTATAGAAGGAGGGGAACCGGAAGAGGAAAGCGAGTGACGGGGAACCAGGAACAGAGGAAGGCCACGGAGGGCGAAGCGGGTGTGGCGAGATCGCCACGAACACGGGGAGCAACGAGGATCGGCACCGTAGGCCAGCGGTGACCGACCCGAGGCAGCAGGAAGGGCTGCAGTCAGCAGCGGGGGCTGCAGAGACCAAGAGTGGGCAGCGGGTCTGCATACAGTAGCAGCCGGAGGGTCTGCATATAAGAGTGGCAGCGGGAGTCTGCAAGGGTAGCAGCGAGTCTGCAGGGAAGAGGGAGTAGATGAAGCAGAGAGTCGGAGGGAAGAAGAAGCTACAATAACAGTGAATAGCCGGGGGCTACAAATACAGGAGTTATAACAGAGTGCCGTGTGGGTAAAGACGAGAACCCGAATAAAGACACGAAGACAGAAAGAAGTGTTCGAGTCCTTTTATTACACATGCCTTCCAATCACTCCAGACCAGATGACTTTATCCCGAGGAACCACTTTAGCTAGCACCGGTGACAGGAGGTCATTGAAGGCATCTGACTCATCAGCCTTACTTGCATCCCTCCACACGGATGTTCGTCTTTGGTGGGGGCGTAAGTTACCATGACCACCACTCCTCGCCTCTGGTTGATGGGAAGGCAAGCCCAAAGTAGCCTGGGGCTTACAGCTTCCCACACCTCACCGCCACGCTCCGACGCCCCCTTCATTCTTTGTTCAGAAGAAGAACCACTCCCTGTTATTTAGCAGTCTCCTGCCCCGAGAAGAGGACTGTCCACTCCTCATTGTGGCAGGAGCCAGAGCCGGTCCACCGGACCTCCTGAATGCCACAGAGATCCAGGCGGTACCGGTCCAGCTCCTGACAAAGGAGTGGCGGCCTCTCCTCTGCAGTGAGCATTCGAACATTCCACGTGGCCACACGTAGTGGTTTTTTGTTGTTTCTGGAGGAGCCCCGAGATAAGGATTCAGTCTCCTGGCTCCGCCAAATGGGGTTTGGCCAAGAGACGTCAAAGACGCCTGTCCCTCCGGGGCCTCCGGCACAAGGTGGAGGGGATACCAGCCCCTTGCACACCCACACTCAATCACACTCTGCACAAGAAGGAGTAGAACATACAAACTCCACACAGACTCACTCAAGATGGAGCAGTGCGGGGGGAGAAGCATAAAAATAAGTGAGGGGGAGACCTGCAAGGTGAGTGGGCAGTGGGTGGTTGAGTACGTGAGTGACTGACTGAGTAGTTGCGTGAGTGGGTGAGTGAGTAGGTTGGTGAGTGACTGAGTGGGTGAGTGAGTAGGTTGGTGAGTGACTGAGTGGTTGAGTGAGTAGGTTGGTGAGTGACTGATTGGTTAAGTGAGTCTGCTGAGCGAGTGGGTGAGTGTGTTGTCATGGGCTGTAGTGTCATCGTTGACCAGAGCATGGATGAGACAAACAGTGTCTGGTACACTGAGCCCTCGATGAGGAATCATCGTAGTAGCAATTACAGAGTGATATGGAGGCGACTGGTAGCAGAGAAGACTCATACTCTTCCACACTAGTAAGACGTCTTGGTAGAGTCGGGATTAGCCACGCTTTACCCCACCACACACGACCTACCGATCAACTAACTCATGGTGGGAGGTAGAGTTGGGGGGATTTAAGCAACGTGCGCTATTCAGTCAACTGCCGCGCCGGGAGATGGAGTCAAAGCTGGCGACCTCGAGGTTGCAAGTCGCGTGACGGTGGCGGTGGTGGTGGCGGTGGCGGCGGCGCGGTGGCGGTGGCAATGGTGGTGGCGGTGGTGGTGGCGGTGGCGGTGGCGGTGGCGGTGGTGGCGGTGGCGGTGGTGNCGGTGGCGGTGGCGGTGGCGATGGTGGTGGTGGTGGCGGTGGTGGTGGTGGTGGCGGTGGTGGCGTGGTGGTGGCGGTGGCGGTGGTGGTGGCGGTGGTGGTGGCGGTGGTGGCGTTGGTGGTGGTGGCGGTGGCGGTGGTGGTGGTGGCGGCGGCGGCGGCGGTGGTGGGGGTGGCGGTGGTGGTGGTGNCGGTGGTGGTGGTGGCTACGCTGCTGCCTGTAGCCCAGCAGCGCTGTGCTACAGGCAGCAGCGAGGGTTGGTGGATGGCCGCACAGATGTTGTCACTCTCCCTTCCCGTGGGCATCGAGGAGGAGCCGTACCCTGGCTCTGACAAGAGAAGGGAGGACAGCAAGTAGACTAGTCGACATCTGTTTCCAGATGGCGACTAGTCTAATGTGTATGTTCTCGTATTCCCCAGTGAGTGTGAGTGAGAGACAGTGAGTCTATCTCGGCCTCGCTGTGCGCTGCGTTGCACCGCTAGTCGAGTAGACAACCATGTGTTCAATAAACCCTCGAAGCCAGGATGACCGTCCAACTCCGATCGTCATTTATTGATTGTAACAGGTAAAACTGGTGAGAAAACACAGATACAGCATCTGTTATAATTCGGAAACACCCACACAATGAACACCACAGCATCAGAACATTGTCTCAGATAACAATAGATCCTGGAAGGACCAGGCCCCCACATTACCCCTGAACAACTAGACAAAGGCACAAGCTGATGCGTTGCATACAGGCACAGTGTATTCATCCCACTGCACCCCAAATGTACAGTATTACACATAACACTAAACTGTGGATGAGATACTTCGTCATCACTCTCAGGATCGCAACATAGGCACAAGTCTGACTCGACCTACTAAATCACAAGTAACATCCACAATAAGGAAAGTCACAGGCTTCGTTACTAACTAGGCCTCGTATTTACTACAACAACTTAACGGCACCATAAAGGCATTTACATTGCTATAACGGTCATTCCAACATTACAACAGCATTTCCAATATTAGAGGAATATAAACAACTTACAGAAAATGCCTCTTAAGCTCCCACAATGGATAAGTGCGGCTGTGGTCTCACTGAGATGCGATGCGTGCCGCCATCTTGACTTATCTGAGTAATGGCTGACGCCCGCGTGGTACAGTGGAAATCTAACATCGTCACTTCCTGGTCACGTGACCAACATTAGCATCAAAAAACAGGAACTTCCTGTTAACGTACGCTCCCCATCTGCCGTGAGGCAAGACAGAGTCTGTGTAGAGTGGTGTGTATGTTATCGTGTTCCCCAGTGAGTGAGAGTGAGTGAGTCTGTGTAGAGTGGTGTGTGTGTTCTCCTCGGTTGTGAATTCCTCCAGTATCCTTCCAAAGATAAAATAAACAACATACCTCACGACACATGTATTGGCAAAGTATCAGATTCTGAATAGAAACTGCACCTGCAAATGACTCGTGAGAGTACGCGGTGACGTCTCCTTCTACGAGAACTCGGAGTGAAAAACACGACTCTTGACACTCAGTGTGCCATGCTGGGTTCAAAGACCGCCCAGGTCACAGCAAATACAAAGATCCCCGTATAGCCTCAGACAGAGAGTTGGGACAAGTGCCGCTAAGCGAGCGCCGACGACGCTCGGCACGGAGCACGGCGCTGCGGGTTGTCCTGCAGCACTCGCCCGGCCGCCTTCGTCTCCCCGGTGCTGATGTGTACACAGCCGCGCCATAGACACTCGTTTATGGCTGAATCCACCTAGGGGAGGTTCAGGTCACAGGTCCCGCTCACTCCACGCGCAGCCCCATGGAATGCGTCTCCCCTCAACTCCTCCGCCCCCCCCCCACGCACCTTGAAGAGGCGTCGGTGGCACCGCGGCGCTCGCGCCATGGAGCAGCAGGAGGAGGAGGAGCAGCAGCAGGAGGAGCAGCAGCAGGAGCAGGAGGAGGCGCGCGGTGGCGGCGGCGCAGCGAGAACGCCGCTTTCTCGGTGAGGAGCGAGCGGTGGGGTCCGTGGGGCACGCGGCGCGGTGTGGGCAGCCGCGGTGCAGTGGGTTGCGCGCCAAACCTCGAGAATAGAGTCCAACTCTCATTCACGGCTAACGTCAGTGGCACGGGTGACATCTGCCCCGAGTGCCCTGGCGCGATGTGCCCCGTGGCGACTCGAAGTCGGTGGACCGCTCACGGCACTTGCTCTGGCAGCCCCCGCAGGCTACAAAGGGAGACCTCTGTGTGTGTGCTTGTGTGTGATTGTGTGTGCTTGTGTGTGCTTGTGTGTGTTGTGTGTGGCTGTGGAGGAGTAGGAGGAGGAGGGAGAGTCGTATCATGATGGGCCCTCTTTCAGTTGATGTTTTAATATTTTTGTGGGGTCTCTGAAATTGTGTTTTCAGTAGTAATAAACTACTAAAATCAACACGCATGACGTCTGGGCAGCTTTAGCGCGAGACATGGATCCGGGCCCATCTTCGAGTGCAACGTGAGACTGATCTCGACGCCGTGTGGTCGCGCAGCGTGCGAAGGGACGCGACTAGTCGCGATCTCCAGCGATCTCCGCCCAAGCTCGCCAGCACGCATCTCGCCTGCTGTTGTCTACATGGTGGCACCCTGTATTGCTCTCACGTTGTCCGCAGGATATGAGTCTCAAGATTCATTTTCAAGAGGGTCCTGCCAAGTTATCTCAGTCAGGTGGGCGATGCTGCTGCTGCTGCTGCGTCTGGGGGTGGCCCCACTCCCTCCTGGCTCCAGCCCTCTCCGTCCCTCTTTGTCTTCCCAATGCAATGATGCCCGATTACTTTTCAGCCCCCAGCATTCTGTCGCCCCNAGCTACGGCCAGGCCTATCGCAAGCCCTCCCTATCAATCCCTCTTGTTTTACTGCATCGAAACTACACCAAAACGTACAATAACCCAATTCTTAATTTCAAATTGTTATCATGCTATGTACACTTTTAGAATTGCCGTAAAGCACCTTGGAAAAGGCGATATATAAATCTCATTAAGATAAGAAAAGGTCCCAATGGAGTGATTTGCTGGTAAATGTTAAACACTCTTTGCATTGTGTGTTTATTGAGCCATGATGGTAGGAGACTGGAGAAGCCAGGGGGAACCCATGCAGCATAGGGGAGACCACACAGACTCCACTCACTCACGCACCACGCATCCACACTCGCTGCAGGGCAGCGGACGCACAGACCCCAACACAGAAAGGCGCCCAAGTCACGAATCCCACCCAGGCCCCTTGTCGCTGTGCCACCAGCTTGCCCCCACCACCACTGCAGCAAAGGCTACACTGGTAAACGAATGTTGTGGGCAGACGAGATGTTCTCTCGCCACCGGGTTAACATCTTGGTGGCGAGATGTTAAACTACCTTGCCTGGTATACAGCAAGTCGTGGGTTCGATTCCAACCCTGACGCCTGTATATCTGAGTCCTCTGGGGTTTCCCTCCACATAGAGAAACATGCGTTTAGAGTATTTGGCTGCTCTACGTTTGCACACGATAAGCCATTTCGTTGAGCTATCATTCTAGATTTGAAGCTTTCGTGACTGCAAGGATTAATATTCTTGGGTTTTTTCGGTAAAGTCACGTAGGTAAAAAANTTAAATTAATAAAAGTTAAATTAAAATTAAATTACAATCACGACGTTTCGGAGGCAACACAAGCCTCTGTCTTCAGGTGAAACCGTCATAGCACGCTCGCTGTATCAAGTAAATGAGAAATTCCAAGAGATCCGACCCCGTATATATACTGGTTGAGGGGGGAGGAGCCAGGACAGACCCTAGATAGGAGTTTTTTATTATTATGGTAAGGTTGGTGCGGCTGAAGCTACGGCTAGTCTACATAACAAAGGACTGAGCCTTTGTTATGTAGACTGGCTGAGAGGGGGGGGGGGGGCCAGAGTTGTTAAAGTGCGGCTGCTGCTAATGGGACCGAGCCCCTGCCATGTAGATGGTAAAATAAATTGTCTTTTCCGAGACCAATGTGCTCTGTGGAATGGTTCTGTCTTTGGCGCTGCCTTTGGTATGATGTGGTTTGCGAGGGGGCGGTGTTGGGAATATGGAATGGGATCCATGCCCACCTTGAAGCGTAGAGCTGCAGAGTTGTGGACTGACAACGTCGAGCTGAGGGTTGCAAGCGCTGTGCCACTGTCCACTGCTGAATGAGTTTGGAGTAGTGGATGAGGCTCAGCTCGTTTGCCTCTTACCCAGGTCTCCACCCCCTCTGCGTCTCCGTGGGTGGTGTCGTAGCCCCAGCTGTGACTGTGGCTGTTAAAGCCACCAACGATGATCTGTATTTGACTTGGGTAAGTCCCTGGTGCAGATAATTCACGTCTCTTGTTTGGTGATGTGTAGACTGATGTAACTTGACTTGAGGTTGTGAGAAGAGCTTGGGGTAGAGAGACGAATTCCAGAGTGGAGCAGCAGCAAGAGGCCGAGAGAGAAGTGAGGGACTGGCAGTGGGGTGAGTGGGCGGTGAGTGGTTGAGTTTGTGTGGCTGAGTGTTTGAATGAGTTAGTGAGATATTTTGGTTGGGTGAATGGGTGAGGGACCATGTGAGTGAGTTGGTGAGTGGGTGAGTGTAAGAGGGAGTGAGCGGGCGAGTGAGGGGTGGGTGATACGGTGGGTGGGTGAGTGAGTGAGAGCCTGGGTGAGTGTGTGAGTGGGTGGGTTGGTGAGTGAGCAGTAGTGTCGTGGTTAGCGCTACGCTGCGCTACAAACCTGGCGACCCGAATTCGATTCCCGCTCACGGCCATAACCAGCGACGATTATCTGAACGAGTCCTGGGCCTCCCCTAGATCGACACAGCCTCAAAAGAGTAGCTGGTGCAGTGTGTAAACGTCGCCACTCGGGAGACAAAGGTGGCCGGCGTGGTGTTGGCCACCCACCCCTCGTGTGCAGTGCCGGCCTTCATAGGTGCTACTCGCTAACAGCACTTGCCCCAACAGTCTGTTAAGGCTATATGGTGGATCTGTGTCTTTTGTTGGTGAGTGAGTGTTCGAGCAAGTGGATGGGTGAGTGTATGTGGGACTTCTTGCGCACCGTACGTAACCAACCACTGCTCGTGAGTACGTGAGTCGGATTGTTCGTGGTGGTATGGACTTGTCACGAGGAGTAAAACTAACACACAAAATACTCACGGCTTGTTTTTCATACAGTGATCTGTGACTTACATCTCATCTCAACATTTTTAAAGAGCACCCCCAGTGGCAGCTGTCCCTGTGTGGCACACATTTGACTCTCAGCACATGGCCGGCAAGTGGGAAATTCGCTTGCCAGTGAAGGGGTGCTGATTGTCACGGGTAACCCCACTTGAATGATTATTGCGGTTTAATTTGCAATGTTGTCAGATTTGGATCGTAAGGCTAGCACACGATGGCCTACTCATTCCTAAGGGCATCGGGGTTTTTTTAACGTCTACCGGGAGACAGAGGCCACATGATGTTGTCGATAATGCACTCGAACCATGAACCTCGTCAACAAGCGATCAATCACAACTTCCACTGGGTGGCGTCACTGGCACACTCGGGCACACAGCGACACGAACAATCTCATGCTGACCCAGTCAAGTGTGACCAAGTCCTTAGAGTCTGTTTGAGAAGGACCTTGCATCGGAATGTTTGCCCAATGCCATTGAGGCACGGATAAGGGGGTGACACTCAGAGGTATACGCACAGACACGTTCAAAACAACTGGCAGCTCATGGAGACCTCGAAACCGACCTTCGCGAATCTTCGCCGGGTCCTTCATTCCATGCCCACGAGGTGGGCTGCAAGGTGGTTTTGGTGGCGCGGTGGCCACACTCGTGCCTCACGACAAGAAGGGGCCTGGGTTCGATTCCCGACTCGGGCTCCTTTCTGTGTGGAGGATGTATAACCTCCCACTGTTCTGCCAATTGTGAGTGAGTGTGTGTGTGTCACTGTGTGTGTGTGTGTGTCACTGTGTGTGTGTGTGTGTGTGTGTGTGTCACTGTGTGTGTGTGTGTCACTGTGTGTGTGTCACTTTGTGTGTGTGTCACTGTGTGTGTGATGTGTCACTGTGTGTGTGTGTGACTGTGTGTGTGTGTGAGGTGTGTCACTGTGTGTGTGTGTGTCACTGTGTGTGTGTCACTGTGTGTGTGTCACTGTGTGTGTGTCTGTGTGGTGTCANTGTGTGTGTGTGTGTGTGTCACTGTGTGTGTGTCGGCAAAACAACCTCCTACTCTGCGGTGCCGGACGGGCAACACTGTCGTGGGCAGTGTGTGTGGGGGAGGGACAATGCCCATTGGCCTCTCCCTCATGGCGTCTGTGACCACCACAGTGGCTAAACGGGGGGCTCTGGACGGGTGCGAGGGGCTGGTAACCCCTCCACCTTCAATCAACTTACGATTAAACTATGAACTAAGCTTGTGCCGGAGGCCCCGGGGGGAGGCTTTTATGACGTCTCCTGGCCAAACCCCATTTGGCGGATGGCCACGTGGAATGTTCGAACGCTCACTGCGGAGGAGAGGCTGCCACTCCTCTGTCGGAAGCTGGACCGGTACCGCCTGGATCTCTGTGGCATTCAGAGGTCCGGTGGACCGGTTCTGGCTCCTGCCACCATGAGGGTCAGTCCTTACTCGGGCCCCAAACAACATGGTCTTCAAAAAAATGAAGGGGCGTAGGAACGTGGCGGTGAGGTGTGGGAAGCTGTAAGCCCCAGGATACTTTGGGCTCGCCTTCCCATCAACCAGAGGCGAGGTGTGGTGGTCGTGGTTACTTATGCCCCCACCGAAGACAAGTGGAGGGATGCAGGCAAAGCCGATGAGTCAGACGCTTTCTATGACCTCCTGTCACAGGTGCTGGCTAAAGTGGCCACTCGGGACAGTCATCTTGTTGGGTGACTTCAATGCCCGAGTTGGTCATGATGCTGGCACCTGGTCTGGAGTGATTGGAAGGCATGGGCCAGATCAGCTCAATAATAACGGTAGGAGGCTGCTAGATTTTGTGCAGCCCATGGGCTTGTAATTACCAACACGCTCTTCCGGCATCGGCGCATCCACACAACATCATGGATACATGCCGGGTCCAAGCAAGAACATCTGCTGGACTACATAGTGACGGACCAGCGGATGCGAGCCCATGTCCTTGACACCAGGACCTACCGTGGAGCTGATCTGCCCTCTGACCATCGACTAGTCATCTGTAAGATGCGCCTGCCTTTCTTCCACTCCGGTGGTGGGTGTACACCCAGGATCCCATTCCAACCAAAAGTGGCCTGGTCTCAGTTAGCTGATGAAAGTTGCAAGCGAGAATTTCATCATCGCTTGCAGCTGGGGTTGGCGTCGTCCCCCACTCAAGGTTTAAGACTGTGACTCATGCAGCTGCAATGGCTGCTTTGGGTACGCGGTCCAGACCTCCCCAGAAACCCTGGCTGACAGAGGAGGTGTTCAGGTTAATTGAGAAAAGCGACAGGCCCACTCTCATCGCCTACAGCATCCCACGTCAGAGAATGAGGAGGTTTACCGCAGCCTTCGTTCGGAAGTTCGGAGAGCCGTAAGGCGCTGTAAGGATGGGTGGTGGTCGTGGGTTGCTGAGGAGATGGAGTCTGCCTCAGTGGCCCGTGATCACAAATCACTATTTAACTCCATCAAAAAAATAACCTGCAGCGCCACACCTATTACCATCATTAGAGGAAAAAACGGTGATCCAATCTCCGACCCCNAGGAACAGGTTTGCAGATTTGCTGAGCATTTCTGTGAGGTCCTGGGGAGGGAAATTCTCTCAGCTAGGAAAACATCATGGCACAAAGTGGGGATGACCCTGCTGAGGCTGCGGTGCCTTAAATATTGGAAGAAGTGGTCACCCCCAAGCAAANTGTGAGGGGGTGGCTTGTGCACAGACTGCCCTATATGACATCATAACAACNGTCTGGACCACTGGACAGGTTCCGCAGGACTGGAAGGATGCCCTGGTGGTCCCCCTCTTTAAAAAGGGGGACCGTACCGACTGTAACAACTACACGGGCATCTCACTCCTCAGTGTGCCGGGTAAGGTCCTGGCAAGGATTATTCAACATCGCCTTGCTAGAGGCTTGCGGAGCCCCAATGCGGTTTCAGAAAGGGCGGTCCTGCACAGATGCCATATTTTCTGTCCGTCTGCTACAGCAGAGGTGTAGAATTCCAACAAGACCTACATCTCTGCTTTATTGATCTGGTCAAGGCCTATGATACCATCAGTAGGACTGGGCTCTGGGTTGTTCTTTGTGCTTTCGGAGTCCCTGACCCTCTGCTCACGATCATTAAGGACCTTCATGATGGTGAGCGGGCCCGGGTAAAACTACGTGGCCGGGAGTCGGAGCCTTTCCCTGTACACCTTGGGGTGCGACAGGGATGTCCTCTGGCTCCCACATTATTTAACATCTATTTTGACCGCGTAGTTCGTGAAGCCTTCCATAGCTGTACCGGGGGAATTTCCATTTGGTACAGATATAATGGGAGGCTGATCGATGCCCGGTGCGATCAAGGGATGGCTCCCTATTGGTCAACCACGTTATGTATGCCAATTTGGTAATAGCTGCTCATTCAGAAGAGGAGTTGGAGACGCTGCTGCTGAGACTGGAGCGTGCCACTAAGAGGTGGGGCCTTACCATCAGCCCACCAAAACTAAGCACCTACCTGGGTATTTTGTACCATCGGACACTCCACCCCCACAACTCCCAATTGGTGATGGGNCAGTTGTGGAGAGAGTGGAGAGTTTCCCATACCTGGGCAGTGTGCTTATGACCGGCTCCAGTTTATCAGCAGAGGTCTCACTCCGAATCAGTCGAGCGGCAATATCTTTTCATCGGTTGCGTAACGCTGTGTGGAAGCTACCTGGTCTGTCGCTCCACACGAAGCTTCAGGTCTTCTCGGCCACGGTCATTCCCTCCCTTCTCTACGCTTGCGAAACGTGGACCCCCCTAGTGGAGCATCTTCGCCGGTTGGAAACATTTAGGCTGGCCTGCCTACGATCCATCCTGGGTTTAACCAGGCTGGATTGTGTGAGGAGCTCACAAGTCCTTGAAAGATCTGGGCAAAGTCCCATCAGTGAGCTCCTCCGGCAGGCAAGGCTGCGTTGGCTGTCATGTAGCCCGCATGCCCAGCCACGCATGCCTAAACAGCTTTTGTTCGGCCGGATCGAGGGGCTAGACGGGCGCGGCACGGGCTAGAGAAGAGATGGAGTGATGTGGTACAGGAGGACGTGGAGCTGAGTGGACTTGCCGATGACTGGTACCAGCGGTGTCAAGATCGGCCTCAGTGGAGGAGACTCGTGAAGGACGCTACTGGGCAGTTGGAGGCAGTCGCCCTCCAACAACAACGGAGGGCGGAGGAGCGACGCTCACAACAACGAGCGGAGCGCCGGGTGGCTAAAGCACAGCAAGTTGGTACAGTAGGANGCACAGGTGGTGTGCTCATCTCGGTCATCTCGTTCAGTCGACCCGTGCACCTGGGTCTGCCCCGTGACCTCCTGCCAGCGGGCGTCCGACACTTCACGTGGCCTCAATGTGCACTTGGCCTGGCACAAGCATCGTTGACGTCACCGCCACTTAGTGGCGAATGGCGGTTGTTGTTGTGTGGTTGTGTATAGAGAGCGGTAGTTTAGCGGTGAGCACGTTGCACTACGAACCTGGCGAACCGAATTAAATTCCCTCTCACAGCTATCACCGGTGACGATTATCTGAACTGGTCCTGGGCCTCCCCTAGGTTGACTCAGCCTCAAATGGGTACCTGTTGTGTAAACATCGCCACTCGGGAGACAGGGGGCCGGGCGTGGTGTTTGCCACTCGAGCTCGCCGGCTCTGCTCAAGGTCGCAGGGGCAATTGGCTACGAACGAGCGGCGCCCACGTGACAGCTGCCGCTGTCTCCATTGCAGAAGGTCGCCCAGATCCGGAAGGGCGCTGCTGATGTGCAGAGGGGAAAACGCGGACGCCCAGAACACCTCCTGGCTTTGACATTCCTGTACGACACACAGCATCACCAGTCTGCTGTGCACATCTCCTTCGCGAATGTAACAACACTTACAGACAAAGCCA
Source organism: Lethenteron camtschaticum (assembly GCA_018977245.1). NCBI lineage: Eukaryota > Metazoa > Chordata > Hyperoartia > Petromyzontiformes > Petromyzontidae > Lethenteron > Lethenteron camtschaticum. The sequence goes on along the minus strand of MU249576.1, from coordinate 183,691 downwards.
CGGTGGTGCGATTGTGACCAGGCAAGCCACACGATGGCCCGTATCGTGACCCACTGTGGCGTGTAAGAAGGACGACACAGAATCTCTATCCTGAAGCCCTCTCGTCATGGCCAGCACACCTCGACACTGGCATTCAGCCCCAGAACATACTGCTGCCATCACGCCCAAGAAGAGATTTGGCACTGAGTTAGCATCTCCAACAGTGACCCCAGCTGAGAGGGGTTGAAACTCCACCCAGGGCATTGCTCACTCAGACAGCTCCTCTCAGCAGTATTCGCTCAGCGGTTCAACCATTAGGTGAGGATCAGCTCTCGAACCCCACTGCTCTCAGCGTGTTTCCAATAACAGCTCGTATCTTGGCCAGTTGTTTAACACCCGTGTAATATTGGACTTATTAACCGCGAAGACGCAGTCAATAATTGGAGTTTAAAGTCGGATATTGGACCACGCGAGGAGGGATTTACGAGGAATATATAAGAAGGCAATAACCGCCTTCATCATAAGGCGGCGCAGCGTGCAGTTACGCAGGGTGGATGACATACATTTATAGTATCGTATTATTAGCATTTAATTTCATTATATAGTATTATAACTTGAACGCGGCGAGAGTGAAGAATGCATTCTTGCAAGTACTGCGTCGTAAAGACCTCGGTAAATCAGCGCGAAAGGCACTCATCAGCGACCCCACGCCCAGAACACGCGCTGCTGCTGGGCTGAAGGGGTAGCCCGAGAGGACAATCCACACTTGATAAGCCACAGCCCTCCATTACCATCCGGACAATGCGGCTTTAGTTGAGGGCCCCGCGGATTAGGTGGATGGCTAACGGTGAGTGGTTACGTTAATCGCAGGGTAATTAGGGGAGCGGCTAAAACACAAAAAGGTAATCAGTGCGGCTGCGTGCAGCTCCGAAGCAGCTGCCCGCGTGCTCCACGTGAAGCGTGGATGACGACTTGTCAGGCGATCGTCCGGGACATTTGCTTAGCTGGGCAGGGCCTGGCACGTCGCGGGGACACGATGATGAGCCACCGGCCCAACGAGCCGAAATATCAAGTGGCCAGCATCAAAAATCACTGTTAAGGTTGCAGTAGATACGAGTGTAACACGTTTATTTGATTGAGCAAGGTTATTATTGTGATTATCATGATAAGAGTTTGGGGAAACGAGACGACGATGGGAGGAGGGAATTCCAAATTGTAGCCGTGGAAAGGGAAGGAGCTGAAATAATAACAAGCGGTGCCACCTGCAGTGGGGTGAGTGAGCGAGTGGATAATTAAGTGAGTGAGTAGGTAAGTGAGTGAGCAGGTAAGTGAGTGAGTAGGTGAGTGAGTGAGCGAGTGATTGAGCGTGGAATCTGTGAGGGAATCGAACCCAGGGATCTTCTTGTGAGAGGCACAAGGATTAGCTCATGAAGAATTAAGTGCAGAACCACATTTGACGCGGTGGCTTTTTCCGTGCAGTCGTTAGTGGGCGACCGAGCCGAGACCATCAATGTCACCGCACTTGAGAACTCGGTCGAATCACGGGCGGTGGTGGAATCCCGAACCCGACCGCCACCGCCGCCACCACCGTCGTGTCCACGCGGGTAGCGGCTCAGCGCTCTGACCTCTCGACCTCTGACCTCTCGACCTCTGAGCCACCCGCGCCGCCGTCGCTCTCCCGCGGCGTCCACCGCGCCGGGCGCCGGAGACGCCGCGGCGCGAGTCGAGCGCGCGGCTCGGGGCAGCGGCCGTCGTTGATTTGTTCCGCCGGCGCCGAGCAGGGAGACGGCGCCGAGCAGGGAGACGGCGGCGATGGCGGCAAAGTGGCGGCGATGGTCGCCGCGGAGCGGCCTCCGAGCGACGAAGTCCCCGCGGAGAAGCGCGACGAGGCGCTCCTCTACGGCCTCGAGGATCGGCCGCCCATCCTCCTGTGCATCGTCCTCGGATTCCAGGTCAGGGGGTGGTCAGCGTCGTCGGGGCGGGTGGCGGCACTCGCGCGACACGGCAAGCCGCGGGCTGGGCTCCACTCCGCACACACAAACTCACTCAGAGAGAGCGTCGCTCTCTCTGAGTGAGTTTGTGTGTGAGTGAGCGTGAGTGTGAGTGAGTGTGAGTGAGTGAGTGTGTGTGAGTGTGAGTGAGTGTGTGAGAGTGAGTGTGAGTGAGTGTGTGTGAGTGTGAGTGAGTGTGTGAGAGTGAGTGTGAGTGAGTGTGTGAGTGAGTGTGACGGTGAGTGACGGTGAGTGTGAGTGTGCGAGTGGGCACAGGGGGGAGCACAGGTGATGCATCTGCCCGTTATCTCAGTCAGTCAACCAATGGGCACCTGGGCCTGTTCTGTGACCTTGCTGCCAGCTGCAGCGAGCCGTCCACATCTCACGCGGCCTCAAGGTGCACGTCGCCTGGTGGCTCTTGCTGTGAGTGCGTGACAGTGTTCGGAGTACGGGGAGCGGTGGTTGAACGGTTAGCACGCTGCGCTACGAACCTGGTGTCCCGAGTTCTATTCTCACTCAACTCATGATCAACACCAGTGACGATCTGAATCGGTCCTGGGCCCCCTCTAGGCATACTCCGTCTCAAATTAGTAACTGGTGCGATGTGTAAACATCGCCACTGGGGAGACAAAGGCGGCCGGGCGTGATGCTGGCCACCTACCCCTCGTGTGCCGACCCGGCCTTCATAGGTGCTCGCTAACAGCACTTGCCCCAACAGTCTGTTAAGGCTACACGGGGATCTCTGTCTTTGTATTTGCGCGCGTGAGTGTGGGGAGCGGCGGTGCAGTGGTTAGCGCGCTCTAGCAGCTCTAGCAGGGAGAGGCGTCTGGATGGCTGTGCTCCTCACGTGCCCGTCCACAGCACTACCTCCTCGCGTTCGGCGGCATCATCGCCATCCCACTCATCCTGGCCGAGCCGCTGTGCGCGGGCGGCGACGACCTCGTCAAGGGGCTCCTCATCAACACGATGTTCTTCGCGTCGGGGCTCGCCACGCTGCTGCAGACCACGCTGGGCACGAGGTGGGGCGGCGGGCGGTGGGTCGGTGGTTGCTTGAGTGCGTGTGTGAGTGCGTGTGAGTGCGTGTGTGAGTGCGTGTGTGAGTGCGTGTGTGAGTGCGTGTGTGAGTGTGTGAGTGCGTGCGTGTGAGTGTGTGAGTGCGTGTGTGAGTGCGTGGGTGAGTGCGTGAGTGCGTGGTGAGTGCGTGAGTGCGTGAGTGCGTGTGTGTTAGTGCGTGTGTGTTAGTGCGTGTGTGTTAGTGCGTGTGTGAGTGCGTGTGTGAGTGCGTGGGTGAGTGCGTGGTGAGTGCGTGAGTGCGTGGGTGAGTGCGTGAGTGCGTGAGTGCGTGTGTGTTAGTGCGTGTGTGTTAGTGCGTGTGTGAGTGAGTGCGTGAGTGCGTGTGTGAGTGCGTGTGTGAGTGCGTGTGTGAGTGCGTGCGCGGGTGAGTGTGTGAGTGCGTGGTGATTGTGTGTGTGAGTGCGTGCGTGGGAGAGTGTGAGTGCGTCGGTGATTGTGTGAGTGCGTGGGTTATTGCGTGAGTGTGTGGGTGAGTGTGTGGTGAGCGAGCGAGCGAGAGATTGTCCACCCCTCCCCGTGTGCCCAGGTTGCCCATCCTGCAGGGTGGCAGCCTGAGCTTCGTGGCTCCGGCCTTTGCCATCCTCGCCCTCCCCGAGTGGCGGTGCCCGGCGCTCAACGGCACGGAGGCCGCCCACGGCGCCGCGCGGCCCAGCGACCCCGAGGTGTGCAGCCTCGCATGCGGGAGGTGAGAGCGGCACAGCGCCACTAGAGAGGACATCGCGTTGATTTACTCGGCAGGTTTCAATCTGAGTTTGGTTCAAATCTGATTGGTTTGTTCCTGCGAGGTGAAGCCACCTTGTTCAGGTGACTGACTTGGTGATCGGGCCTCTCACTTTCTGGATCTTGTGCTGATGGACGACGTTTACCGTCGCTTCACAGGGGACAGGCACGTATATAATCGCTGCTAAACTCTGTTGGCAACTCACGCGGTGTGAGTGAGGCAACCAATCAGAACCGGCGAGTTGGTAAGCGCGTGACAATTCAATTCGCTTGGCTGTGTCCGGTGGTGGAGGGTTTCTCACGACACGGAGCATTATGCATCCTTGCACCAATTGACAATGGAATGGATCTATCTCCCGACTTGCCAGGGGTATTGGTCGTGGTGACCGACGCACGCGGCTGCCTGTAATCCAGCAGCGCTGAGCACACCCTGCCTCGCCAGGAGAAGGCAGTACAGCAAGTGGACTTTCGCACATCTCTTTCTATCCGTACGGGGATCGAGTGTTTCCCCTCGCACGTGTGAGATTTCTCCGGGTGCTCCAGTTCCCTCCCAGTTCTATAAGCACTCATTAATTGGCTGCAAACATCTTACAATAAACATCATTGTAGCAGGGCCTTCCTGAAAAAGAGTCATACAACTCCGTGTGACTCTCCTCGATAAACGTGTAACTAGTATAACATTATCAGTATTATTATAAATTGCCACCTGTTTGCCACCTGCACGGGGATTGATCGTTGGCCCACAGTCGAGGGCCACTTGGCGCCCACGCTGTGGGGTCCCGCGCCTCGCGAGCCACAAGCCCCCCCCCCCCCCCCCCCGAGCTGTTTGTTTGACTCCTGGTGACGACCGCACGCAGCTGCAGGGCGCCATCATGGTCGCGTCGCTCTTCCAAGTGGCGCTGGGCCTCACGGGCGCCATGGACCGGCCCTGCGCCTCATCGGGCCGCTGTCCATCGCGCCCACCATCACCCTCATCGGCCTCTCGCTCTTTGGGAGGCCGGGCGCAAGAGCGGCGGCCACTGGGGAATCGCGTGCCTGTGAGTGGGCACCACCCTCGCCACCACGGCCTCAACCTCACCCACCCACTCACCACCACTCACCCCTCACTCACTCACCACTCTCACCCATTCACTCACTTACTCACTCACCACTCACGCACTCANCACTCACCCACTCTCACTCACCCACTCACTCACCACCACTCACTCAACCACTCACTNACCACCACCANCACTCACTCACCTCCTCACACCACCACCACCCACCCACCCCCTCACTCACTCACTCACCCTCCGACTCACTCACCTCCACCCACTCACTCACTCACTCACCCACCCACTCACCCACCCACTCACTCACTCACCCCTCACTCACTCACTCACCCACTCACTCACTCACCCACCCATTCACTCACTCACCCACTCACTCACACTCTTACTCACCACTCACTCACACTCTCACTCACCCACTCACTCACACTCTCACTCACTCACACTCTCACTCATCCACTCAGTCACACTCTCACTCACCCACTCACTCACACTCTCACTCACTCACCCACTTAATCACTCACTCACCTACTCACTCACCCACCCACTCACTCACCGACTCACTCATGTACTCACCCACTTACTCATTCATTCACTCACCCACCACTCACTCACCCACTCACTCACCCACTCATTCACTCACTCACTCACCCACGCACTCATCTACGCGCTCACCACTCACCCACTCACTCACCCCTCACTCACTCATCTACGCACTCACCCACTCACTCACCCACTCATTCACTCACTCACTCACCCATCCTCTCACCCGCTCACTCATCCATCCACTCACTCACCCACTCAAAGGTAAAGATCCCCCTTATAGCCTTATCAGACTGTTCGGGCAAGTGCTGATCGCGAGTATCTATGAAGGCCGGGTCGGCACACGAGGGGGTAGGTGGCCAGCACCATGCCCGGCCACCTTTGTCTCCCCAGTACATCGCACCAGGCATTCCTTTGAGACTGAGTTGACCTAGCAGAGGCCCAGAACCGGTTCAAATAATCGTCACTAGTATTGGCCGTGAACGAGAATTGAACCTGCGTCGCCAGGTTCGTAGCGTGAACCGCCCCACTCACTCGCGTGCTCACTCGGCCACCAAGGTGCAGTAGTTCCACAGTAGAGGCGATGTTGCTGCTAATCCTAATTGAATAATTTGCAGGTAATGAAGTTTTCCCACTTGGCAAAAAATGTATAACATTGACGGGCACTGAATGGGAAACCGTGTGAATGTGTTGGTCCTATCGCTGCGAAATCCAAAGCCATTAGAAACCGCCACGGCTGTAAGTCGCCACACCGCGAGTGATGACGCGCACCTCCGCGTGTGCCCAGGACCGTGCCCTGATCGTGCTCTTCTCCCAATACCTGCGCGACGTCGCCGTGCCGGTGCCGGGTTCGTCGGGGGGCGGTGCCGTGTGGTGAGGTACCCCGTCTTCAAGATGTTCTCTGTGAGCCTCCACCTGCACGGGCGCACCCTTGCATTCAGCCCCCACTGCGTCGTCTCCATCATCATCATCATCATCTCATTCTTGTCTCCATCATCTTCATCATCATCATCTCCATCATCATCTCCATCATCATCATCATCTCCATCATCATCTCCATCCTTGTCTCCACCGTGCTCATCAGTACAGTCAATCAATGTTGACTGCTGCCATATTCCTCTAGAAGCCTCGTATATGGTGAGGACTTGTGCCTTTACACTCGAGTGACCCCCGTTACCACTAGCCTCAAGGCAACACTCAATCAAACCTGTGAACGGCTTGAGCGACAGGTTTCAGCCTGTATCACTCTACACGCACCTGCTCGATGGTCGACGTGAATTGCAAGCAATCTGCTCAGATTGAGAACGTTAGGCAGAACCCGATGGCACTTCTCATTAACAACGGCCACTTCGTCTCGACACCCACGCGTCACGCACCTTCTGCCGTGGCGTTTTCGGAGACGCCTGTGGAACCGTCAACCGCATCACAGCATCAACAGGCCGCTGTGCACATCTCCTTCGTGAGTGGAAATTCAAACCAAGCACAGTGGTGCGGTCGTGGCCATGCAACCAAAACTGTGGCCCATATAGCAAAGCACTTTCACGGAGGAGGTGGAGGAACAGCGACACGAACTCTCTCTCTGCTGCAGCCCTCTCGTCGTGGCAGCAGACCTCGACATTGGCATTTAGCTCTGAGCATGTTGCTGTCATCGCGTGAGAATAGAATGATGCTGTGAGTATCATGGAGAAACCACCACTACTAACGATGTCATCATGGTCACGTTCACGATGACACGGAAATTGTTCCTGATCAAGCCGCCCACCGTCACGCAGGGAGTGTCAGAGCGCCTTCCACGCGATGGGTGTCTCACATCTCGTCTCAGCACAGTGGACAGGGCACCCCGTGGGAGCTTCCCTCGGCACGTGGCGCGCGAGTGGGCGCAGTCCACCAGAGAGGGGAGGGTGACGATGGCTACCGTGCGTACATCCCAATTGAGTGATTCGCGGTGGCATTTTTAAGTTTTGGCAAATTTAGACCACGCGCCAGCACGCGATGGGCCGCGACTCGCTCCGAACGCCGTCACCACGCGGGGCCTTCACGTCCACCGCGAGGAGGCAGACGGCGCGCGGCGCTGTTACGTTTAACGCGGTGGCGCGGTAGTAACCAGGGTGGCCTGCCGGGTCGGAACCACGAGGCTCGGCAGCAAGAGGCAAACGCGCTGCCGCTGCTGGGCCATACGGCCGCCGTGCTCGTTATGTTCACGAGAGAGGTCCCTTCCACAGGAACGTGGAATTTCCACAGCCGTCTCAGGGCCAGCAATACACCGGGCGTGACACAATAACAACAACGATGTGTTGGACATGAGGTTATGTCGACCTTGAGGCCACGAATGTTATAGAAGGTTCCGTGTTAAACATTACAGCGCCGCACGCGCCGTTCTGTTGGGGAAGCAGTTTCTCGTTACGCAACCGAAGACGGACAGCGGCGTTTAATCATTCACGGGAATAGGTGACGCATCCGAACAGAAGTCTCCCCTCTCAGCATGTGGTGATCATTCACGGACATTGTGAGCAAGAACTTCACAGCTCATCGGATTCCTCCTCCAGTCTAAATCAAGATGCTGATGAGGACGATGTTGGTGACCGGGCTGAGACCATCAACTCACGAGTGGCTTGGAACCTGGATTCGAACCCAGGACCAGAGCGCTGTACGCAGCGCTCTGGCTTCAGAGCCACCTGAGAATCTGCGGTGTCGTCACCGGGCTGGCGATCCGAGTTAACTCCAACTCACGCGGCGTGGCGGTGGCGCAGTGGTTAGCGCACAGCGCGACAAACTTGCTGCATAAGAGCTTGCTAGCTCATCGGATTCCTGCTGCAGTCGAAAGACAGATTCTGACAAACCGGCGACAGGAGTTTGATTCCCAACCCGTTCACGACCCATAATAGTGGTGACTATTTGAACCGGTGTTGGACCTCCCCTAGGTCGACTCAGTCATAAATGGTGTGTACTGTCAGCATTGGAGAGACAAAGCGGCAGGACGTGGCGCTGGCCAGCCACCCCTCGTGCGCCGTGGCGGCCTTCGCGGGGCTCGCTCACGGCACCTGCCCCAGCAGTCTGCCAAGGTGGCGACACGAGGGGATGTTTGTACAAGTTGTGTGTGTGCCCCTGTGCAGGGGCCGTGTGCGTGCCTCGTGGGGAGTGGTGGCGAAGTGATTGGCGTGCCCGTTACGACCCCAGCGACCCGAGTTCGCTAACAGCTCTTGCTCCAAACTCTTCGCTTAGCGGGGAATATTTGTCTGTGTGCCTGAAGTATATATGTGTGCGTGCGTGTTTGATCATGGTGTGGTGTACACATCACTATTAGGGAGACAAAGGCGGCTGAGGGTCGTGTTCTTATGTGCGAGCTGGTCTTCATAAGTGCTCGCTAACAGCACTTGCCCGAACAGTCTGTTGAAGGCTATGTGGGCGTCTTTGTATATGTGATCTGTGTGTGTGCATGCGCGGCTAATCCGTGTGTCAATGCGCGCACGTGTAGCCAGCGATTAGCCAGGGCTACGACGTCAGTGAGAGGGGCGCTGGACGAGGGTGGAGGGATGCGGAGTGGGAGGGCGCGCGAGGGGAGCTGAATGCGGCTCTCGTGCAGAGTGGAGCTCCCAGCCAGGTGGGCTCGAACATATTCAGTGCTCAGGTGCAGCGAGAGGTAATCACCTGGTGAGGCGCACCTGGGCCAGAGAGAGTGCGGGAGATTGAATTGAAGAGGGTACAAGTGCGATTGTGGCCTAGCAACCCACATGATGGGCCACATGGTAAACTCATAGTGAACTCATAGAGATCCATGTACGTGTACGGGCGATGTTAGACCTGTACTGTGTGACCTCTGTACCGTCGCAGGACGGTGCAGGTGTTACACTCCACCATCTCCTCCATCCTGCTGCAGTAAATAAAACCAAAGGGGAATGGCAGTCGATGGGCCATATAGTGAACCACTGCAGCCTGGGCTGCAGGAGCAGTACAAGGACACGGACTCTCTCTCTCTCCTCTCTCGGCTGAAGCCTCCCTCTCGTCGTGGCGAGCGGCAGCAGCAGAACCCGAGACGGAACGCGTCGCTGCTGGGTAAGAGCCGGGTGCAAGTCGAGAAGGGGAGTCACCCTGGGACAGAGACACTGATAGCGTGGAGCGGACCATATGATGGATTTCTCTATCATGTATCCGTCTTCAAAATTGTGCCAATTACAAATTGGCGCACATCCATGAGGCACCGCAGCTTCCTGGGAGTGCACCAACTTCAGCTGCATTGAAGCGGAACTCTGGCTTGAACCACTGCCGGGCGCGCTGCCAGAAGCGTCGTCTGCACAAAGGGAGCCTCAATGGAAGACGATACTCCATTGTACATGACAGCATTGTTATTGTGAGCACTGTATATGCAATGCAAGGGACACTTGACTGCCTGGTGATGCACGTGGCCTGTGATGCAGCATCGTGGAGGCGAGCGTTGGTGGCTCACACGACTCCCGTGGGCATTCAGGTGTCGTGCCGTGGGGCTCGCCAGGAGAGGGCAGTCCAACAGAAGTGTGGACTCCACCTGTTCCCTCTGTATGGGATCGAGTGTTTCCCCTTCTCACGCGTGCGGTTTCTCCGAGCGCTCCGGTTTCCTCCACGCGTAGACGCTCATTAATCGATCGATGTCACCTTCATATTCAGAGGAACAATTGTTGGCGGCGGCTATTGCGTGGCTGCCTTCCGGCTGCCTGTGGCTCTTCTCGAGTAATTCACTCCGTCCGAGAGCGATCTGACGCTGTGCGCCGTCGCACGCTGTAAATGACCATCACCATCATGACTATTGCTGCTCTTGCTGCTGCTGCGGCTGGCGCAGGTGCTGTTGGCCATGTGCATCTCGTGGCTGCTGTGCTACATCCTCACCTGACGCTCGCTCCCAGCAGCCGGGCGCGCCGGGCACTCGCCGGACCGACCTCCACCTGCAGGCCTCCACACGCGCCATGGTTCCGCGTTCTACCCAGGTGCACACACAAAGACAGAGACCCCCGTGGAGCCTGAACAGACTGTGGGAGTGCTGTTAGCGAGTAGCACCTATGAAGGCCGCCACGGCACACGAGGGGTGGGTTGCTGCACGCCAGCACCACGCCCGGCCGCCTTTGTCTCCCCAGTGGCGATGTTTACACACCGCACCAGGTACTCATTTGAGGCTGAATCTACCTAGGGGAGGCCCAGGACCGGTTCAGATAATCATCACTGGTGTTTGCCATGAGCGGAAATCGAACTCGTGCATTCGGGTTCGGAGCGCAGCGTAGCGCTCAGCGCTACACTACCGCTCCCCACACACACACACACAGTCCCCACACACACACAGACACACACACATACACAGCCCCCTCCACCCGCATAGCCACCCAGCACCCGGCCTGGTGCCCACAGACACACGGGGAGAGCGCGATACAATCCCGGTGAGTCCACATTCTCACACAACAATTGTCTGTGCTGTCATCCCGTGGCCACCTCGCATCCAACACTCACACACTCATCCTGCTGCTGATTACTGTTATTTGATGATTCTCGTTCACCCTGGCTACCGAGTCCCAAGACTCTGTTCAGGAGGGTCCTGCCAAGTTTCGTAGATTGAGGGACGATTATTGGCACGTTCGATCCCAGCTGAGTAATTTGCGGTGTCATCCTCTAATTGTTTGGACCGCGACGAATGGCGTCACGGGTCTCAAACGTCCACCGTGAAGCAGACGGCGCTTGGGACCCTCCTCACGGTAAACACGCAGAGCAGCAATGGCCAGGGCGGCCTGCCGGATTCTAACCGCAAACCTCTGCAACGAGCAGCGACCTGCCACGGGCGCCACTCTCTCGCCCTCAGCACGTGGGTCGGTGCGCGTGGGCGACGTCGGGGAGCATAGACGCGGGCGCGGAGTGAGGTACAACAGTGGTGCTCGTGCGCCCTCTGCTGACCGCCCGCGTAGCGCTCGCAGCTGCCCGCGGCATCGCCGCCGTGTCGGCCCCAGTGGAGGCACGCGGCTCCGAGGGCGTCCTCGTCAATGACGCAGCTGCTCTTCACCTGCAGGCCGCGCCAGTGTTCCATATGAGTTGTTGCCTTTGAGCAACGCCATGGCTAACATGTCTACTGTAATCATGTGACTGCTATTAGCCAAATAACCCTGGAGCTGAAAATTACCAGCAAATTACTCAATAATAATATGCACATTCATATGTGTATTGGTGTGCCCTGTATTGTTGACAACCACGGGACAACCACGGGGAGTACATGCAACATGCGACATGCGATGTGTGACATGCAACATGCGACATGCAACATGCGACATGCAACTCCACATACCCAGGCGTCAGGGTCGAGCCGGCGCGACCTCCTGCGCCCCAGGCGAGGGAGGTGAAATCTCCCCGCCACCCGAATCGGACGGTGACGACGGCTGCCCCCCCCCCCCGCGTGCCCCCCCCCCCCCCGTGCCCCCCCCCCCGTGCCCCCCCCCTGCCCCCCCCCGCGCAGGGCAGTGGGGCGCGCCGACGCTGGGCGCCGCTCCGCGCTGGGCATGCTGTGCGGGGTGGTCGCCTCGGCGCTCGAGTCCGTGGGGGACTACGCGGCGTGCGCGCGACTCGCCGGGGCGCCGCGCCGCCGGCGCACGCCGTGAGCCGCGGCCTCGCGGTCGAGGGTCTCGGCTGCCTGCTGGCCGGGTCGCTGGGCACGGGCAACGGCACCACCTCGTTCAGCCAGAACATCGCCGCGCTGGCATCACCAGGGTGTGTGTATGTGTCTGTGTGTGTGTCTGTGTGAGTGTGTGTCTGTGTGTGTGTCTGTGTGAGTGTGTGTGAGAGTATCTGTGTGTGTCTGTGTGTATCTGTGTGTGTGTCTGTGTGTGTCTGTGGGTGTATCTGTGTGAGTGTCTGTGTGTGTGTGTCTGTGGGTGTATCTGTGTGAGTGTGTGTGTGTCTGTGTGTGTGTGTCTGTGTGTGTGTCTGTGTGAGTGTGTGTCTGTGTGTGTCTGTGGGTGTATTGGTGTGTGTGTGTGTCTGTGTGTGTCTGTGTGTGTGTGTGTCTGTGTGTGTGTCTGTGTGAGTGTGTGTCTGTGTGTGTCTGTGGGTGTATGTGTGTGTGTGTCTGTGTGTGTGTCTCGTTGCGTGGGGAGCGGTAGTGTAGTGGTTAGCGCTATGCTGCGCTACGAACCTGTCAAACCCGGGTTCGATTCCTGCTCACGGCCAATACCAGTGACGATTTTCTGAACCGGTCCAGGGCTTCCCCTAGGTCGACTCAGCCTCAACTGAGTACCTGGTGCGGTGTGTAAACATCGTCACTAGGGAGACAAAGGCGTCGGGGCGCGGCGCTGGCCACCCATCCCCTCGCGTGCCATGGCGGCCTTCTCGGGTGCTCGCTCACAGCACTTGCCCCGACGGCCTGTTGAGGTCTACACAGCTGGGGGACCTTTGTCTGTCTCGCTGCGTGTCAATGCAGGTGGGCAGTCGGCTGGTGCTGCAGGTCAGCGGAGTCATCCTCGTGCTGATGGGGTCTTCGGGAAGTGTGGAGCCGTCTTCATCACCATCCCCGATCCCATCATCGGCGGCATGTTCCTGGGCACCTTCGGGATGATCGCCGCCGTGGGCATCTCCACCCTGCAGGTTCGTGCGGCAGGCTGCGGTGTGGATACCGTGCAGGAGAAACGCAGATGTTCGCGGTTCGGACCCGGCAGGCCACACTGGTTAACACTGCGGCGATGTATTCACCTTAAACAAACACTCGCCCTCCGCTTCACGGGTGGACGCGAAAGATCCCGCGGTGTTGGAAAACAGCAGGAGCCCATCGTGTGGCGGCCTCATGCTACAACTTTGCCAAATTCTAAATGAATGGGAGATTTGGCAACTCCGTTGGTTTTACACTAACAGTGGCAATTGTCGCCTGAGCTACCGGCAGGCTGATTCCTGCTGCTTGTCCCACACGGGTTGCCATGAGATGAGGCTGCTGTGTCTGTGTGTGTGTCTGTGTGTGTCTGTGTGTGTGTGTGNCTATGTTTGTTTGTGTCTGTTTGTGTCTGTGTGTTTGTGTCTGTTTGTGTCTGTGTGTGTCTGTGTGTGTTTGTGTCTGTGTGTGTCTGTGCGAGTTTGTGTCTGTGTGTGTGTCTGTTTGTGTCTGTGTGTGTGTGTCTATGTGTGTTTGTGTGTCTGTGTGTGTCTGTGTGTATTTGTGTTTGGGAGCGGTAGTGTAGCGGTGTGCGCGCTGCGCTATGAACCCGGCGACCCGGGTTCGATTCCCGCTCATAGCCAACACCAGTGACGATCATCTGAACCGGTCATGGGCCTCCCCTAGGTCGACTCAGCCTCAAATGAGTACCTGGTTCAGTGTGTAAACATCGCCACTTGGTGCTGACCACCACCCCTCGTTACCATTCCGGCTTCATAGTGCTCTCTAACAGCACTTGTTAAGGCTATACGGGGGATATTTGTCTTTGTGCAATCTTACTGCCGACGTTTTGTTCTCTCCTGGGAGGTCCCAAATTCTCTCCGTGGGTTCTAACGGGTGCAGAAGTGTGCTCGCAAATAGCAGCAAGACGCAACTCCCCATCCGCATGCTTTGCGTGTCAAAATTACTTCTCATTTACCCAGGACAGCCACACTGAGTCCTGCTACATTGGGCTGTTTGACCAACACCAATGCCGTTGTGTGATGGCATAGGTTTCCTCCGGAAACAGGGAAGAACGCACCAACGCCACACTCGGACACACTCACACTCTGCAGAACGGGGGTCAGAATATACAAACCCACAAGGAAAGGCGCCCGATTTGGGAATCGAACCCAGGTGGTTTTCTGCTGCGAGGCACCAGCTGCGCCACCCACCCTGCCACCCACCTATAAACCACCGCATCGCGTGTGCAATGCTGTCAGCCTTGTCGAGACCACCGGCTCACAAGAGCTGAACGCCTTGGCAGTGATATCGCTTCGCCGCCAGCTCACCGCCACCGTGTGCCCCTGCCGTGTCAGTACGCAGACATGAACTCGTCCAGGAACGTGTTCATCGTTGGCCTGTCCATCTTCTCGGGTCTGGCCATTCCAGCCTGGCTCAAGGAGAACCCCGGGGCCATCAACACCGGTAGGGACCCACCGCTCACGGGCGCCGCGCACGCAGCCCGGCAGGAGCGCGTCCGCCGCTCGTTCTAACGCAGGCTCGCGGTTCGAATCCGCAGCCCACCCTGGTTAATGCTACGGTGTAATAACCGCTAAACCCGACGCCTCCCTCACGGCGGACGTTAAAGGTCCGCGCGACGTCGTTCGGAGCGACCAGCGGCCCGTCGCGTGCCGGCGTCGTGGTCAAATTGAGCAACTTGGAAACTTCCACCGCAAATCACTCGGTTGGGATTTACGTGCGGCAGCAATCGTCACCATCCCGCCCGCCTCCTGGCAGACTACGCCCTCGCAGGCCACGTGCCCAGTCAACTTGTGCACACACAGGGACAGCTGCCACCGGGGGTGCCCTGTCCAATTCGTTGAGATGAGACGTGAGATGTCAAGGAGGGCGCTCGACCAAACCACAACTCGCCATCCACGTGTTGAGACGGCCACGCGGGGCCGTGTGGACCGTCACGACACCAACGATGGAAGTGGAAGACGGATGTTGCCTGTCACTTGTGCTCTGACTGCTCTTTTAACATCATCATCATCGTGAGCTTAAAATAAAACACGCACACAATGTACCTGGCACTGGCCAAACAGCCCAATGCTGAAGTATCATCTACCAAAGAACCAAAGAGTATGGATTCCTGCAGTCACGAAAGCTTCAAATCAAGTATTATCTGCAGATCATTCAATTGGGGTCGCACTTGGCAGGACCCTCCTGAAAGAGAGTCTTGAGCCTTCCTTGGGTCAACAAACAAAATAAAAACAATCAGCCATGTTCGATCCACTACTGGATGAAATCATCACGAACTGCTTCCACTGCTCCGTCTCCACGCCGGATGTCTCCGGCACGCGTTCCACTCCCTGGCTGCCGCTCCGACCATCTCCGCCGCCCATCGTCTCTTCTGGCCGTGATGCGTCCGGCCCGAGCCTCACTCCATTTTCCTTACGCTTCGAATGACCAACCAATCGATCTTATTGCACGTGCCAATATCGCCCTCAATAAGGTCGGCATCGGTGCACATTGCAGCAGAACGGGAACGGCCCGATGGCACGGAGCCACAGGAATGAAGACAGAGACCCCTCACGCCCTCAGCGGCTCGCGCCGACTGAGCAGAGTAAATTACAAATAAAGTGCAGCCATGCACAACGACTAGCAAGATAAAAGTAAGGAGTGGACAAAATAAATAATAAGTAAAGAAAAAAATGTCCCCTTCTTTGTCTGCAACATCGTGCGCATGCACTCCCCTCCACGCGCTGCTCTGCGTGTCTCACAGCGCAGCTGCCGCGTGCCGCTCGCCACGATTCTTTGTCCACTCATCAGTTCATTTCCTGCGTCGACCGTGGACGTCCAGTGGCCAGCGGCCAGCGGCTTGTCTGGGCCGTGGACAACCAGCGGCGTGTCTGGGCCATGCAGCGTCGCAGGGAGCGCGCCTGACGTGCACTTTCTTGTTTGGGATCCAAGTTCAGATTTTCTAAAACCCTCCGACCTGCTCTCCTCCACCCTCAAGTCACAGTTTTATTTGTTTGCTCCGCCTACAGCAGCTCTTCTCGAGCGAAGTTAAAACAAACACCCCATTATTGTTGTGCATTTATCTCCGGGCAAAGTGCTGCGTCACGCGCAATGATATTATTCTTCACTGTCGTCTGTAATCCACTGCTGGATGAAGGCCTCGCTATCCACTATGTTTGAAAGTAATACTACGACTATTATTGCTTGCCAAGGAAATCCCCTCTGAGCTCAAGACTGATTTTTCAGGAGCGTTGTTCCAAGTTTTCACAGCAGGGGGCGCCTTGCTGCTGCTGCTGCTGCTGCTCTGTGCAATCCCATGAGTGTTAGTTTGTTGTCCTTCCCCGCACCTCCGACGAGCACGGTTGGCTACGTGTGGTGCAAAAGAAGTTCAACACACACACACACAACCTGCAGGCGATAGTTCAGCATTGGGATGTCGATTGCGTTACACCGCGCGTTGTGTTGCCCAGCCGTGGGAGGGAGCCGGAGGGAGCCGTGCAGCACGTGGGGGGGGGGGGGCACGCAGCAGAGGGTGACAGCGGTTCCGTCTCTCTGTCTTCCCTCCGCGCGGGAGGGTGGCGCCGATCGACCAGACGCTCACCGTGCTGTGCACCATGAGCATGTTCGTGGGAGGATTCCTCGGCTTCGTCCTCGACAACACCGTGCCCGGTTCGTTGTCTCTCACCGAGTCTCACGTGGAGCCGTGATCCGTCCACGTCGCGTCTCACGGCGCGATGTTAACTCCCTCGCCTGGTATGCAGGAGTTGTGGGTCGATCCCGACCCTGACGCCTTCTGTGTATTTGGAGTTTGAATGTTTCCCGTGGTCGCGTGGATTTTCTACGGGTCTCCGGTTTTTCCTCCATATTTATAATCAACATCAGCGTTTAGAGTATTTGGCAGCAATACATTTACACGTGATAAGCCGCTTCGTTGAGCTTTCATTTGTGGCCGGGTCGCTTCTGAAAAAGAACAACATAGCTGAGTGGGCCTTACTGGTGAAATAAAAAAAGTTTATCTCACAGCACGCCGCACGCGTCTAACGGTGCGTACTGATCACTATGGAGTCTGCGCTCCGTACCGCAGACAACTCTCTGTCTCTCTCTGCTGAAGCCCTCTCGTCGTGGCCGCAGCGCTCGACATTGGCATTCAGCTCTGAACAGGTTGCTGCTGCTGCTGCCATCATACGCAAGAGAGGGAGAGACGGGAGGATAGGCGCGAGGAACCACAGGCGAGGGGAGGCAGCACCGGGCGCTGTGCGGCGTCGCCAGCTGTTGCCCAAGCTCTGCTGGTCCTCTTTACATTCAGATATTTCCCCAATAATGAGCGCTTGTGCGTGTGAGAGGAAACCTATCCATGCGATTGCAACACGCAATCCCCAATGATTGCCCGAGCTCTGTGGTTCTATCATGGGATGTTTGACCAACTCCAATTTAATGTTTGTACGTGTGGGAGGAAAACCGAAGGGCCGGGTAAATGCAGCCATCCCTCTGAGGTCACCAGAGTGCAGTGCGCCAAGATGGGGCTTTGTCCAGCGGGCCGGGTGGCTCAGAGGTCAGAGGTCAGAGCGCTGAGCAAGGCGATGGCCGGGTCGGGTTTCATCCGGCAGTCACTCAACCGGTTCTCAAGCGTAGAGAGCTAATGGCCTCAGCCCAGTCAGCGATGATGCACAAAAAAAATACTACAACAATTCTGCATTCATTTCTTGAGATGAACTCCAATCCTGAGATTTAAAGGAATGGTTCGAGTCATCACGAACGCGCAACCTCACTCCGCGTGTGGAGTGCGTGAAAAGTGTCAGAGTCTCACTGGACCGTCCATCTCGGAGGCAGCTCCGGCGTGTCCACTTCTGCGCAGGCCCTTCTCAGACGCGAACGGCACGGTCGGGATAACACGACGACCAAAGCGGCGACGGCGGGCGCTCGTTGAACCGCGGCGGTGGCGGCGTGGCGGCACTTTGATCACGCGCGATTGCGCTCCCGGCCTGCCCCCCCCCCATCCCATCTCGCCGCCCGTCGCTCCGCCAGGCACCGTGGAGGAGCGTGGCTGCTGGCGTGGAGAGCCACGGGCGGGCGACCCGCACGGCCCAGGCGGGGCGCGATGCGCGTCTACGACCTGCCGCTCGTCGCGCCGCTGCTGCGCAAGTGGACGTGGCCGCGCCGCGTCCCCGTCTGCCCGACCTTCGGGCAGAGGCCGGCGGCGCGCGGTCGCCGTGGGACGAACTGCGCCGTGTAGCCGTGGCGACGGCGGCGGGGCACCCGGCTGGAGGATGGATGGCGACGGCGTGGGATTACCAGAAAACGAATTCTACGATTTGTTGTTGTTGTTGCCAAGTGAAGCCCACTGAGCGACGTAGCTCTTTTTCACGAGCCACCTGGCCACAAGTGACAGCTCAACGAATGGCTCACCATGTATGGGAATTTATAGTCGCTCCAAATAATCTAAACGCACATTTTAAATGTGGAGGGATAAAACGCAAACTCCAAATATACAGGCATGTCAGGGTCTGATCAACCCACTCCCTCCGGCATACCAGGCGAGGGAGATAACATCTCCTAGCCCCCACGGCGCCCCAGCTTCAGCCAAATCGAGCCAAGCACGGTGTGTTGATCACGTGACTCGTGCTGTGACGTCACATCGCAAACCACGCAATTGGATCACACAGCAGCAGCAGCAGCGACATCGCCCCCCTACTGCGGAAAATTGGCAGAATCCTCCTGAAAAGTTTCCTTGGGACTCAGTGAGGCCTTCCTAGGTAAACGAGCGTATTAGTCACGTAATACTGTAGCTCTTTTCATAGATGAATACAGATTGTGTGCTTGTGTATTACAGATTATATATTGCTGTTTTACATGTCCAAATAAATAATATTTTTGTTCATCTCAATCAGTCAACTAACAGGACCCTGCGGGTGGGCTGGTAGGAATAATACTTAGTACCGGTACAGAGATATCGACCGGGTATAGAGGAGTTAAAGAAAAAATTACTGTATTCTAGTGTAACGTTAATTAAAGTGTTTGTTTTGACAAGAAACGCTGTGAGATTTAAAGACTTGTAGTCTTTCATTTCCAACACCACCCTCAACACCACCCTCCCACGGACGGACGGACGGACGGACGGACGGACAGACGGACGGACGGACGGACACATTAATCTATTGGTGGTCTGGTCCACTTCGTTCCTACCAGTATAAGACTCCCTTGATAATGCGGTGCATGTTTTACCACAAAGCATGATGTGTGGTGAATGCAGACGTGGCGATACGCGCTGTTTGGCATTTGAACGTCCTAAATCCTCCTGTATACTTGCCGGAAAGGGTAAAGCCTATTATTTTGTCAACAAATTATACATCAGTAGCCATTATGATTACAACAGTGCAGTATATATATACTGACTAGTGAGTATAATGTTGTCATGTCGCTGTCGCGAATACAAAACGTCTCGTGGGCGGCGAGGCGGTGGCCCAGCAGGAGACCGTCCTGCTTGTTGCGGGGATCATGGCTCGGAGTCCATGGGCCGCCCTGGTTAAGACTGCAGTGATAAGCTAAGACTGCAGTGATAAGCTAAGACTGCAGTGATAAGCTAAGACTGCAGTGACAAGCTAAGACAGTGATAAGCTAAGACTAGTGACAAGCTAAGACTACAGTGATAAGCTAAGACTAGTGATAAGCTAAGACTGCAGTGATAAGCTAAGACGAGTGATAAGCTAAGACTAGTGACAAGCTAAGACTGCAGTGATAAGCTAAGACTAGTGACAAGCTAAGACTAGTGATAAGCTAAGACTAGTGATAAGCTAAGACTAGTGATAAGCTAAGACTAGTGACAAGCTAAGACTACAGTGATAAGCTAAGACTAGTGATAAGCTAAGACTAGTGATAAGCTAAGACTAGTGATAAGCTAAGACTAGTGATAAGCTAAGACTAGTGATAAGCTAAGACTAGTGATAAGCTAAGACTAGTGATAAGCTAAGACTAGTGATAAGCTAAGACTAGTGATAAGCTAAGACTAGTGATAAGCTAAGACTAGTGATAAGCTAAGACTAGTGATAAGCTAAGACTAGTGATAAGCTAAGACTAGTGATAAGCTAAGACTACAGTGATAAGCTAAGACTAGTGATAAGCTAAGACTACAGTGATAAGCTAAGACTACAGTGATAAGCTAAGACTACAGTGATAAGCTAAGACTAGTGATAAGCTAAGACTAGTGATAAGCTAAGACTAGTGATAAGCTAAGACTAGTGATAAGCTAAGACTAGTGATAAGCTAAGACTGTAGTGATAAGCTAAGACTGCAGTGATAAGCTAAGACTAGTGATAAGCTAAGACTGTAGTGATAAGCTAAGACTGTAGTGATAAGCTAAGACTACAGTGATAAGCTAAGACTACAGTGATAAGCTAAGACTAGTGATAAGCTAAGACTACAGTGATAAGCTAAGACTAGTGATAAGCTAAGACTAGTGATAAGCTAAGACGAGTGATAAGCTAAGACTGCAGTGATAAGCTAAGACTAGTGATAAGCTAAGACTAGTGATAAGCTAAGACTACAGTGATAAGCTAAGACTAGTGATAAGCTAAGACTACAGTGATAAGCTAAGACTACAGTGATAAGCTAAGACTGTAGTGATAAGCTAAGACTACAGTGATAAGCTAAGACTAGTGATAAGCTAAGACTAGTGATAAGCTAAGACTAGTGATAAGCTAAGACTGCAGTGATAAGCTAAGACTAGTGATAAGCTAAGACTACAGTGATAAGCTAAGACTAGTGATAAGCTAAGACTAGTGATAAGCTAAGACTAGTGATAAGCTAAGACTAGTGATAAGCTAAGACTGCAGTGATAAGCTAAGACTGAGTGATAAGCTAAGACTAGTGATAAGCTAAGACTAGTGATAAGCTAAGACTACAGTGATAAGCTAAGACTACAGTGATAAGCTAAGACTACAGTGATAAGCTAAGACTGTAGTGATAAGCTAAGACTACAGTGATAAGCTAAGACGAGTGATAAGCTAAGACTAGTGATAAGCTAAGACTAGTGATAAGCTAAGACTACAGTGATAAGCTAAGACTGTAGTGATAAGCTAAGACTACAGTGATAAGCTAAGACTAGTGATAAGCTAAGACTACAGTGATAAGCTAAGACTACAGTGATAAGCTAAGACTACAGTGACAAGCTAAGACTACAGTGATAAGCTAAGACTACAGTGATAAGCTAAGACTACAGTGATAAGCTAAGACTGTAGTGATAAGCTAAGACTAGTGATAAGCTAAGACTATAGTGATAAGCTAAGACTGTAGTGATAAGCTAAGACTGCAGTGATAAGCTAAGACTACAGTGATAAGCTAAGACTAGTGATAAGCTAAGACTGCAGTGATAAGCTAAGACTAGTGATAAGCTAAGACTACAGTGATAAGCTAAGACTACAGTGATAAGCTAAGACTGTAGTGATAAGCTAAGACTACAGTGATAAGCTAAGACTAGTGATAAGCTAAGACTGTAGTGATAAGCTAAGACTGCAGTGACAAGCTAAGACTAGTGATAAGCTAAGACTAGTGATAAGCTAAGACTAGTGATAAGCTAAGACTAGTGATAAGCTAAGACTGCAGTGACAAGCTAAGACTACAGTGATAAGCTAAGACTAGTGATAAGCTAAGACTACAGTGATAAGCTAAGACTACAGTGACAAGCTAAGACTACAGTGATAAGCTAAGACTACAGTGATAAGCTAAGACTGCAGTGATAAGCTAAGACTGCAGTGATAAGCTAAGACTAGTGATAAGCTAAGACTGCAGTGATAAGCTAAGACTAGTGATAAGCTAAGACTAGTGATAAGCTAAGACGAGTGATAAGCTAAGACTGCAGTGATAAGCTAAGACGAGTGATAAGCTAAGACTACAGTGATAAGCTAAGACTACAGTGATAAGCTAAGACTACAGTGACAAGCTAAGACTGCAGTGATAAGCTAAGACGAGTGATAAGCTAAGACTAGTGACAAGCTAAGACTACAGTGATAAGCTAAGACTAGTGATAAGCTAAGACTAGTGACAAGCTAAGACTAGTGACAAGCTAAGACTACAGTGATAAGCTAAGACTGCAGTGATAAGCTAAGAATAGTGATAAGCTAAGACTAGTGACAAGCTAAGACTAGTGACAAGCTAAGACTACAGTGATAAGCTAAGAATAGTGATAAGCTAAGACTAGTGACAAGCTAAGACTAGTGATAAGCTAAGACGAGTGATAAGCTAAGACTGCAGTGATAAGCTAAGACTAGTGACAAGCTAAGACTGCAGTGATAAGCTAAGACTACAGTGATAAGCTAAGACTACAGTGATAAGCTAAGACTAGTGACAAGCTAAGACTAGTGATAAGCTAAGACTAGTGACAAGCTAAGACTACAGTGATAAGCTAAGACTACAGTGATAAGCTAAGACTACAGTGATAAGCTAAGACTATAGTGATAAGCTAAGACTAGTGATAAGCTAAGACTGCAGTGATAAGCTAAGACTACAGTGATAAGCTAAGACTAGTGATAAGCTAAGACTAGTGATAAGCTAAGACTAGTGATAAGCTAAGACTAGTGATAAGCTAAGACTAGTGATAAGCTAAGACTACAGTGATAAGCTAAGACTGCAGTGATAAGCTAAGACGAGTGATAAGCTAAGACTAGTGATAAGCTAAGACTAGTGACAAGCTAAGACTACAGTGATAAGCTAAGACTACAGTGATAAGCTAAGACTGCAGTGATAAGCTAAGACTGCAGTGATAAGCTAAGACTACAGTGATAAGCTAAGACTAGTGATAATCTAAGACTACAGTGACAAGCTAAGACTACAGTGATAAGCTAAGACTACAGTAAAAGCTAAGACTGCAGTGATAAGCTAAGACTACAGTGACAAGCTAAGACTACAGTGATAAGCTAAGACTACAGTGACAAGCTAAGACTGCAGTGATAAGCTAAGACTGCAGTGATAAGCTAAGACTAGTGATAAGCTAAGACTGCAGTGATAAGCTAAGACTACAGTGACAAGCTAAGACTACAGTGATAAGCTAAGACTACAGTGATAAGCTAAGACTGCAGTGATAAGCTAAGACGAGTGATAAGCTAAGACTACAGTGATAAGCTAAGACTGTAGTGATAAGCTAAGACTAGTGACAAGCTAAGACTGCAGTGATAAGCTAAGACTGCAGTGATAAGCTAAGACTAGTGACAAGCTAAGACTAGTGATAAGCTAAGACGAGTGATAAGCTAAGACTACAGTGATAAGCTAAGACTGTAGTGATAAGCTAAGACTAGTGACAAGCTAAGACTAGTGATAAGCTAAGACTAGTGATAAGCTAAGACTGCAGTGATAAGCTAAGACTAGTGATAAGCTAAGACTAGTGATAAGCTAAGACTAGTGATAAGCTAAGACTAGTGACAAGCTAAGACTGCAGTGATAAGCTAAGACTGCAGTGATAAGCTAAGACTACAGTGATAAGCTAAGACTATAGTGATAAGCTAAGACTACAGTGATAAGCTAAGACTAGTGATAAGCTAAGACTGTAGTGATAAGCTAAGACTGTAGTGATAAGCTAAGACTGCAGTGATAAGCTAAGACTACAGTGATAAGCTAAGACTACAGTGATAAGCTAAGACTGCAGTGATAAGCTAAGACTACAGTGATAAGCTAAGACTAGTGACAAGCTAAGACTACAGTGATAAGCTAAGACTACAGTGATAAGCTAAGACTACAGTGATAAGCTAAGACTGTAGTGATAAGCTAAGACTAGTGACAAGCTAAGACTACAGTGATAAGCTAAGACTACAGTGATAAGCTAAGACTGCAGTGATAAGCTAAGACTACAGTGACAAGCTAAGACTACAGTGATAAGCTAAGACTACAGTGATAAGCTAAGACTGCAGTGATAAGCTAAGACTACAGTGACAAGCTAAGACTAGTGATAAGCTAAGACTAGTGATAAGCTAAGACTGCAGTGATAAGCTAAGACTGCAGTGATAAGCTAAGACTACAGTGATAAGCTAAGACTGCAGTGATAAGCTAAGACTACAGTGACAAGCTAAGACTACAGTGATAAGCTAAGACTACAGTGATAAGCTAAGACTACAGTGATAAGCTAAGACTGCAGTGATAAGCTAAGACTGCAGTGATAAGCTAAGACTACAGTGATAAGCTAAGACTACAGTGACAAGCTAAGACTACAGTGATAAGCTAAGACTACAGTGATAAGCTAAGACTACAGTGATAAGCTAAGACTACAGTGATAAGCTAAGACTAGTGATAAGCTAAGACGAGTGATAAGCTAAGACTACAGTGATAAGCTAAGACTACAGTGATAAGCTAAGACTGCAGTGACAAGCTAAGACTAGTGATAAGCTAAGACTGCAGTGATAAGCTAAGACTACAGTGATAAGCTAAGACTAGTGACAAGCTAAGACTAGTGATAAGCTAAGACTGCAGTGATAAGCTAAGACTAGTGACAAGCTAAGACTACAGTGATAAGCTAAGACTACAGTGATAAGCTAAGACTACAGTGATAAGCTAAGACTACAGTGATAAGCTAAGACTAGTGATAAGCTAAGACTACAGTGATAAGCTAAGACTAGTGACAAGCTAAGACTACAGTGATAAGCTAAGACTACAGTGATAAGCTAAGACTAGTGATAAGCTAAGACTAGTGATAAGCTAAGACTGCAGTGATAAGCTAAGACTAGTGACAAGCTAAGACTACAGTGATAAGCTAAGACTACAGTGACAAGCTAAGACTAGTGATAAGCTAAGACTACAGTGACAAGCTAAGACTACAGTGATAAGCTAAGACTACAGTGACAAGCTAAGACTACAGTGATAAGCTAAGACTACAGTGACAAGCTAAGACTGTAGTGATAAGCTAAGACGAGTGATAAGCTAAGACTGCAGTGATAAGCTAAGACTAGTGATAAGCTAAGACGAGTGATAAGCTAAGACTGCAGTGATAAGCTAAGACTAGTGACAAGCTAAGACTACAGTGATAAGCTAAGACTGCAGTGATAAGCTAAGACGAGTGATAAGCTAAGACTAGTGACAAGCTAAGACTGNAGTGATAAGCTAAGACTAGTGACAAGCTAAGACTAGTGATAAGCTAAGACTGCAGTGATAAGCTAAGACTGTAGTGATAAGCTAAGACTAGTGACAAGCTAAGACTGCAGTGATAAGCTAAGACTAGTGATAAGCTAAGACTGCAGTGATAAGCTAAGACTAGTGACAAGCTAAGACTGTAGTGATAAGCTAAGACTGCAGTGATAAGCTAAGACTACAGTGATAAGCTAAGACTGCAGTGATAAGCTAAGACTACAGTGATAAGCTAAGACTACAGTGATAAGCTAAGACTACAGTGACAAGCTAAGACTACAGTGATAAGCTAAGACTACAGTGATAAGCTAAGACTGCAGTGATAAGCTAAGACTGCAGTGATAAGCTAAGACTACAGTGACAAGCTAAGACTACAGTGATAAGCTAAGACTACAGTGATAAGCTAAGACTACAGTGATAAGCTAAGACTGCAGTGATAAGCTAAGACTACAGTGACAAGCTAAGACTACAGTGATAAGCTAAGACTACAGTGATAAGCTAAGACTACAGTGATAAGCTAAGACTACAGTGATAAGCTAAGACTAGTGATAAGCTAAGACTGCAGTGATAAGCTAAGACTACAGTGATAAGCTAAGACTACAGTGATAAGCTAAGACTGCAGTGATAAGCTAAGACTAGTGACAAGCTAAGACTACAGTGATAAGCTAAGACTACAGTGATAAGCTAAGACTAGTGATAAGCTAAGACTAGTGATAAGCTAAGACTAGTGACAAGCTAAGACTACAGTGATAAGCTAAGACTGTAGTGATAAGCTAAGACTACAGTGACAAGCTAAGACTACAGTGACAAGCTAAGACTGTAGTGATAAGCTAAGACTACAGTGACAAGCTAAGACTGTAGTGATAAGCTAAGACTACAGTGACAAGCTAAGACTGTAGTGATAAGCTAAGACTACAGTGACAAGCTAAGACTGTAGTGATAAGCTAAGACTACAGTGACAAGCTAAGACTGTAGTGATAAGCTAAGACTACAGTGATAAGCTAAGACTAGTGACAAGCTAAGACTGTAGTGATAAGCTAAGACTACAGTGATAAGCTAAGACTAGTGACAAGCTAAGACTACAGTGATAAGCTAAGACTAGTGACAAGCTAAGACTGTAGTGATAAGCTAAGACTGTAGTGATAAGCTAAGACTGCAGTGATAAGCTAAGACTGCAGTGATAAGCTAAGACTAGTGATAAGCTAAGACTGCAGTGATACGCTAAGACTGCAGTGATAAACTAAGACTGCAGTGATAAACTAAGACTAGTGATAAGCTAAGACTATAGTGATAAGCTAAGACTGTAGTGATAAGCTAAGACTGTAGTGATAAACTAAGACTAGTGATAAGCTAAGACTACAGTGATAAGCTAAGACTGTAGTGATAAGCTAAGACTACAGTGATAAGCTAAGACTACAGTGATAAGCTAAGACTGCAGTGATAAGCTAAGACTACAGTGATAAGCTAAGACTAGTGATAAGCTAAGACTGCAGTGATAAGCTAAGACTACAGTGATAAGCTAAGACTAGTGACAAGCTAAGACTGTAGTGATAAGCTAAGACTGTAGTGATAAGCTAAGACTACAGTGATAAGCTAAGACTAGTGATAAGCTAAGACTAGTGACAAGCTAAGACTGTAGTGATAAGCTAAGACTGCAGTGATAAGCTAAGACTGCAGTGATAAGCTAAGACTGCAGTGATAAGCTAAGACTGCAGTGATAAGCTAAGACTGTAGTGATAAGCTAAGACTACAGTGATAAGCTAAGACTACAGTGATAAGCTAAGACTAGTGATAAGCTAAGACTGTAGTGATAAGCTAAGACTGTAGTGATAAGCTAAGACTACAGTGATAAGCTAAGACTGCAGTGATAAGCTAAGACTGCAGTGATAAGCTAAGACTGTAGTGATAAGCTAAGACTACAGTGATAAGCTAAGACTACAGTGATAAGCTAAGACTGCAGTGATAAGCTAAGACTACAGTGATAAGCTAAGACTACAGTGATAAGCTAAGACTACAGTGATAAGCTAAGACTGTAGTGATAAGCTAAGACTACAGTGATAAGCTAAGACTACAGTGATAAGCTAAGACTACAGTGATAAGCTAAGACTACAGTGATAAGCTAAGACTGCAGTGATAAGCTAAGACTACAGTGACAAGCTAAGACTACAGTGATAAGCTAAGACTACAGTGATAAGCTAAGACTACAGTGATAAGCTAAGACTGTAGTGATAAGCTAAGACTACAGTGATAAGCTAAGACTAGTGATAAGCTAAGACTACAGTGATAAGCTAAGACTACAGTGATAAGCTAAGACTACAGTGATAAGCTAAGACTAGTGATAAGCTAAGACTGTAGTGATAAGCTAAGACTAGTGATAAGCTAAGACTACAGTGATAAGCTAAGACTGCAGTGATAAGCTAAGACTGCAGTGATAAGCTAAGACTACAGTGATAAGCTAAGACTGCAGTGATAAGCTAAGACTGCAGTGATAAGCTAAGACTAGTGATAAGCTAAGACTAGTGATAAGCTAAGACTGCAGTGATAAGCTAAGACTAGTGATAAGCTAAGACTGCAGTGATAAGCTAAGACTGCAGTGATAAGCTAAGACTGTGATAAGCTAAGACTACAGTGATAAGCTAAGACTGTAGTGATAAGCTAAGACTAGTGATAAGCTAAGACTAGTGATAAGCTAAGACTGCAGTGATAAGCTAAGACTGCTCGAGCCACGTGACCCCCCTTGTCAACGTGAGCGACTTGGTGTCAAAGTGACAGCTTCATGTGTGCAGTGCTGCACCTCGTGTGTGTTGTTACATCTACGTGTGATTTAATCTACGTGTGTTACATCTACGTGTTACATCTACGTTAATCTACGTGTTACATCTACGTGTTACATCTACGTGTTACATCTACGTGTTACATCTACGTTAATCTACGTGTTACATCTACGTGTGTTACATCTATGTGTGGTTTAATCTACGTCCCTCAGTAACACGGCACATGAACACATCGAGCCGTCGCTGCACGGGCAGCTACACACCGAGAGGCAATCCGCCTGCGTGGAACTCCACAGGGCTGGACTCAAAACGAGGAGACTTCCGTACAGCAAGTTGGCCATTTTAATGAGACATCTTGATACATTTGTGTACTGTAGATGTTACATCAGGTACACGTGGTTTGCTCCATGTCACGTGGTTTGATATCCCGTGACGACATTTTCCCACGAGGACGCGACGGTGATCGTGGACGTTCACAGTCCGAGTTCGAATCCCGGTTGGGGTTCACTCCAGGGTCCCAGAATGAGTAACACTTTGTGGGAAGGCGACAGCGGTTGTCACGTAGAGAGAAACCCGTTCCCGTCACAATAATGTGGAGTTTCCACCACTGTCTCAGCACTCGAAACAGAAGACGAGACTTGAATTGTCATTTCAGAAAGAGGTCGCCTTGAATGTCGCTACTTGTATCGGGCGGCAATGATTACAGTCTCACGGCTGGATCCTGACCGTGACTCAGCAGTAGTAGCCAGGCCAGGTTATTACTGATGTCACGTGACTCAGAAGTAACAACCTGGCCTGGCTGTTACTACTGTCACGTGATTCAGCAGTAACAACCTGGCCTGGCTACTACTGCTGTCACGTGATTCAGCAGTAACAACCTGGCCTGGCTACTACTGATGCCACGTGGTTCAGCAGCAATAACCTGGCCTGGCTACTACTACTGTCACGTGATTCAGCAGCAATAACCTGGCCTGGCTACTACTACTGTCACGTGATTCAGCAGCAGTGATTACCTGGCCTGGCTACTACTACTGTCACGTGATTCAGCAGGAACAACCTGGCCTGGCTACTACTGATGCCACGTGATTCAGCAGCAATAACCTGGCCTGGCTACTACTACTGCTGCCACGAGATTCAGCAGCAGTAACCTGGCCTGGCTACTACTGCTGAGTCACGTGATTCAGCAGCACTAACCTGGCCTGGCTGTTACTACTGATGTCACGTGATTCAGCAGTAACAACCAGACCTGGCTGTTACTGCTGTCACGTGATTCAGCAGCAGTAACAACCTGGCCTGGCTGTTACTACTGATTTCACGTGATTCAGCAGCAGCAATAACCTGGCCTGGCTACTACTGATGTCACGTGGCCTGGGGAACAAGACGAGGCGCCTCGCCGCAGCTGCCAGGCCTCGACGTCGGCACCGCGACGAGGCAGGCACCGCGGGCCGCATCCAACCCCCGGGGCGGCTCAGGCCGTGACGGACACGGGGTGGCAGAGGACACGGGGGCCACGCGCCGGCGGCTCCCTCATGGCTCGCCTGGGCCGGCGGGGGGCGGCACGGCTTCACCACGTTCACCGGGTGCGGCGCCCGCGCAGCAGCAGCCGCTCCACGTTCGCCGCGAACCAACAGCCGAGGGCGCCCAGGGCCACCAGCGCCAGGAGCCCTGCGGGGGCAGCGGGGTGGGGGGGCAGCAGCCACGGGAGGGCAGCGGTGAGCGCGGTGACGTCAGGGGGCTACTGCGGCACACGCGGAGTCCGGGCGGGACGATGCGGCCGGGCCGTCCCGAGGGGTCACGGCAAATCGGGGCGACTGCCCGGGCCCCGCGCTACGGAGGCGCTCCCCGCCTCCTAGAGCGGCGCGGTCGTCTCGACCAGCCGCGAGGTGCAGAAGGGGACCACGGGGGGCGGGGGGGCTCCCACCGGGGAACCTCCCGGTCCTGGCGGGGTTGCCACGCAGAGCGCGACACGCGGTGAAGAGGAGTCCCTGGGGGGGCAGCAGCGCGCTCGTACCGAGCACGAGCAGCAGGGGCAGCAGCGTGGTGGAGTCTCTGCCCGGGGAGCGCCCCTCGGCAGCAGGGGTCGTGCCCTCCCAGGGCGCAGCCGTCGCGTGCACTGAGGAGCCACGGGGACACGGGGCGAGACAGAGACAGAGAGAGAGATAAAGAGACAGAGCGAGATAGAGACAGACAGAGATAGACAGAGACAGAGAGAGACAGAGAGACAACGAGAGAGACAGACAGAGAGACAGACAGAGACAGACAGACAGAGAGAGACCGGCAGAGACAGAGATACAGACAGATATGAAGAGAGAGACAGAGAGACAGAGAGAGAGAGAGAGAGAGACAGAGAGACAGACAGAGATGAAGAGAGAAGAGAGAGACAGAGATAAAGAGAGAGAGAGACAGAGAGACAGACAGAGAGATAAGAGAGAGACAGAGATAGAAGAGACAGAGAGCGAGACAGAGACACAGAGAGATAAAGAGACAGAGCGAGATAGAGAGACAGACAGAGACAGACCGAGACAGACAGAGAGAGACAGAGACACAGAGAGATAAAGAGACAGAGACAGAGCGAGATAGAGAGACAGACAGACAGAGAGAGACCGAGAGGAGTCAACGTTTGATGTCATCAGAGCCGCCCGAGGGCGAATCGGAGCAACCGCCCCGGGCCCCACGCTTTGGGGGCCAGGTGCTTGGACGTCCCGGCGTCAGATGTGACACTCCCGGTTTAGTCTGAAGGCGTCGGGGCCCACCCCGAGGGGTCCACCCCGTGGGGCCCACCCCGAGGGGCCCACCCCGTGGGGCCCACCCCGAGGGGCCCACCCGTGGGGCCCACCCCGTGGGGGTCGTCCTGCGCCCCCCCGGGGACGGCCCTGGATGTCGCAAATATACCGTCACACACAAAGACAAAGATCCCCGTGTAGCCTTAACCTACTGTTGGGGCAAGTGCTGTTAGCGAGCACCTATGAAGGCCGAAACGGCACATGAGGGGGTGGGTGGCCAGCACAACACCCACCGCCTAGTGGCGATGTTTGCACACCGCAAAAGACTCAGAGGCTGAGTCTACCGTAGGAGCAGACGGTTGAGATAAGTCCTGGTGCCGGCCGCTCACACAGGCTCCCCACTCACACACAACAACCGCCATTCGCCACTAAGTGGCGGTGACGTCACCACGACGCTTGTGCCAGGCCAAGTGCACCTTGAGGCCACGTGAAGTGTCGATCGCCCGCTGGCAGGAGGTCACGGGGCAGACCCAGGTGCCACGGGTCGACTGACCGAGTTGACCGAGATGACTGGCTGATGCACCACCTGTGCTCCCTACTGTGCCAACTTGCTGTGCTTTAGCCACCCGGCGCCCGTTCGTTGTTGTGAGCGTCGCTCCTCCGCCCTCCGTTGTTGTTGGAGGGCGACTGCCTCCAACTGCCCAGTAGCGTCCTTCACGAGCCTCCTCCACTGAGGCCGATCTTGACACCGCTGGTACCAGTCATCGGCAAGTCCACTCAGCTCCAAGTCCTCCGAACCACATCACTCCATCTCTTCTCCAGCCCGTGCCGCGCCGTTTAGCCCCCTCGATCCGGCCGCAGCTGTTTAGGCATGCGGTGGCTGGGCATGCGGGCTACATGGCGCAGCCAAAGCAGCCTTGCCTGCCGGAGGAGGCCACAGACACACTCACACACACTCACACACATTCACACACAGACACACAGACACACACACAGACACACACACACACAGCTCACACAGACACACACACACTCACACAGACACACACACAGACACACACAGACACACACACACGTGCCTCTGCTGTGCTCGGGCAGGGCTGGGCACAGAGCGCGCTGTCGTGCAGCAGGCAGCAGAGCACCGAGTCGAGGAAGGCGCTCGCCGTGCCCCCCTCCCCTCCTCCCCTCCCCTCGTCCATGGGACGAGGGGAGGAGAGAGCCCTGCACGCGGACACGACGCGGGTGAAGTCTCCACGACTACTACACTGTGACACTTTGTTCTGCTGCAACAGGCAAGTGCCACGACTACTACACTGTGACACTTTGTTCTGCTGCAACAGGCAAGTGCCACGACTACTACACCGTGACACTTTGTTCTGCTGCAGCAGGCAAGTGCCACGACTACTACACCGTGACACTTTGTTCTGCTGCAGCAGGCAAGTGCCACGACTACTACACTGTGACACTTTGTTCTGCTGCAGCAGGCAAGTGCCACGACTACTACACTGTGACACTTTGTTCTGCTGCAACAGGCAAGTGCCACGACTACTACACCGTGACACTTTGTTCTGCTGCAGCAGGCAAGTGCCACGACTACTACACCGTGACACTTTGTTCTGCTGCAGCAGGCAAGTGCCACGACTACTACACTGTGACACTTTGTTCTGCTGCAGCAGGCAAGTGCCACGACTACTACACTGTGACACTTTGTTCTGCTGCAACAGGCAAGTGCCACGACTACTACACCGTGACACTTTGTTCTGCTGCAGCAGGCAAGTGCCACGACTACTACACTGTGACACTTTGTTCTGCTGCAACAGGCAAGTGCCATGACTACTACACTGTGACACTTTGTTCTGCTGCAACAGGCAAGTGCCACGACTACTACACTGTGACACTTTGTTCTGCTGCAACAGGCAAGTGCCACGACTACTACACTGTGACACTTTGTTCTGCTGCAGCAGGCAAGTCCACGACTACTACCCCCAGGCGGGCAGTGCCCTGGGGCAGTGCTCGCCTGGGGGTAGCGGCTCACCCTGGGGGGGGGGGCAGCCCCCTCGCACGTCTCGTGCACGGATCCCAAAAGGAAGTCGCTCGCCGCAGCAGCGCAGCTGTGGCCAAGCGAGCGAGACTGTGGAGCCAGAGAGTAAACCCATAGGGGCACGGAGATGCACACAGGACTCGTCGAGATACTCTAATAGATACACAGAGATACATGAAAGTCAATAAGTGGTGTGACCGTGGCCATGCGAGCCAGACTGTGGCCCGCGACGCGAGCTCTCTCCGCTGGAGGCCTCTCGTCGCGTCCAGCAGCAGACGTCGACATCGTCACGTGGCTGCCCTCGTGCGCAAGGGATGATGAGACTCGCACCGCGGCCGGAGAACGAGATGAGAGCACCGCGAACTTTACCTTCACGGGCGGTGCGTCCGCGAGCCACGGGTCGCCAACGTCCACCTCGAGCCGACGACCACGCAGCCGCACCGCGGAGCCCTTCGAGTCAGTGGCAACCCTCCGAGACTCATCGAGCCGAGCTGAGGGGCAAAGGCTGCGCCACGAACTCGGCGGTTCTCCTCCAAGAAGTGCGAGACGTGCCCAGCCGCAGCACGCAGCTGCTGGAGGTCCCCTCGTGCCGAGCGACCCGTCCCGCCCGGCCTCGACCCCGTGTGGAGGCATCGTCCAGGCGGGGGCTGCCGCTGCTGCGGGAGTAATGAGCGGCGCAGATGAATTATTGAGCGGCTGGCGGGCGGGCTGAGTAACCCGACCTGCCGGGGCCTCTGTGCCCAGATTGCGTGGCACGCCGAGGGCTGCGAAACAACAAAGATCCCCCGTGTAGCCTTCACAGGCCTTGGGGCAAGTCCCGTCAGCTCCCATGAAGGCAGTCACGGCACACGAGGGGTGGGTGGCCAGCAACACGCCCGGCCCCCTTTGTCTCCCTCGTTGCGATGTTCTACACGCAGCACCAGCTACTCCGTTGAGGCTGAGTCGACCTTGGGGAGAATGTCCAGTACTCGTTCAGATAATGCGCCACTCGTGTTGGTGGCCGTGGGCGGGAATCGAACTCGCAGGTGCGAGCTGCGAGTGGGAGGTCAACCAGAGGTCAACCAGCGACTCGCTGCTGGTTGACCTCCCACTCACACCTCCCACACGCGGGTGCGAGCTGGGAATGCGAGGTCAACCAGAGGTCAACCAGAGGTCAACCAGCGACTCGCTTCCGGTTGACCTCCCACTCACACCTCCCACACGCAGGTGCGAGCTGGGAATGGGAGGTCAACCAGAGGTCAACCAGAGGTCAACCAGCGACTCGCCGCTGATCGCTGCGCCTGTGCGCTCGGGCGGGACGACTCTGGGTGGGCAGTCGGAGGCAGTCGCCCTCCAACAACCAGCGGAGGAGGGCAGAGGAGCGACGCTCACAACAACTAGCGGAGTGCACCTAGCCTGGCACAATGTAGATATGGTGAACTTCTTTCGCACCGTACGTAGCCACACGTGCTAATTGGAGGTGCGGGGAAGGACGTCACCGCCACTTCGTGGTGAATGGCGGCTGTTGTTGTTGTTGCTTTACATTGTTGTTGTTACATTGTTGTTGTTACCCATTGTTTTTGTTGTGCATTGTTGTTTTTGTGCATTGTTGTTGTTGTGTATTGTTGTTGTGGTATATTGTTGTTGTTGTGCATTGTTGTTGTTGTTGTGTATTGTTGTTGTGTATTGTTGTTGTTGTGCATTGTTGTTGTTGTGCATTGTTGTTGTTGCCCATTGTTGTTGTTGTGCATTGTTGTTGTTGTGCATTGTTGTTGTTGTTGTGTATTGTTGTTGTTGTGCATTGTTCCCGGGCCCCTTCCCTTGGACCTCGAGGTGGCATCGCAGACGAGACCCAAACTGGAGCCCTGAAACGCGATGCGTGCGGATCGTTGCCGCCTGCTGCTGCTGCTCCTGCCCCTCTCCCCCCTACACCCAGCCCCCCCCCNTCGTCCTTCTCGCTTCAGGGACTCGTCAGAGGGATGAGACGTCAAATGAAAGATGTCGGTCGAGCGAGCCCACGCCCATTTTTTATGCCAACGTGAACAGTCTCGAGTTGACGCTCTCGTGACTGCAGGGATCCATACTCTTTGGTTCGTTCGGTAAAGTCACGTGGGTAGCAACAACAATACAAATTTACACCATTGGAACCTCATTTGCCAGTAAAAAATATAATTGTTTTTTACCCTTTTATCTGGCAACAAAACTTACACCTTTTTTTACAAGGAGTCATGTTTACATAGACCACAATACCTGCAGTCATAATGCAAACAAAACACATAACTCTGATAATGTGCGCTGTCCTTGAAGTTGATTGGTCCACACCCGAGTCAGCTTTTCTTAGAGCCTAGTCTCACATGGGTAAAAAAACAATTATCAACAATAAAAATGTTCAATGTGAACATCGGATGCGCACCGAAAACAACGTCGGAAGGCAAACAACGATGTCTTCTCCACGCATCACGTTGGTGATTCTACCCAATGGCCGTGTTGACAAGAACACAGCCGCGGGCGTAAAGGTATTCGCCGGCGACGGGTGCTGTGTGAGACAGTGACGACGAACGAGCCGCGTGAGAGCAGAGCACGGAGCCAGCACGAGGCACCACGAAGCTGCCGTCGAAGGCTCAGCGAGGTGCCGCTTGGTGGCCGTGCCAGTTCCAAGGGGGCTGATTGGCGACACTTCGCCACGCCGACCGATTGGTCAGCGCGGTAGTGGGGCTGCAGGGAATCCGAGACTCGAGTTGGATCGCGCGGCCGCGTCGCACGTCGGTGNCCGCTCTGGCCGTCGCTGCGCCCCTCGTGATCACCGCCCTGGTCATCGCTGCCACCCTGGTCATCGCTGCCGCCCTGGTCATCACTGCCGCCCTGGTCATCACTGCCGCCCTGGTCATCACTGCCGCCCTGGTCATCACTGCCGCCCTGGTCATCACTGCCGCCCTGGTCATCACTGCCGCCCTGGTCATCACTGCCACCCTGGTCATCACTGCCACCCTGGTCATCACTGCCACCCTGGTCATCACTGCCACCCTGGTATCACTGCCACCCTGGTCATCACTGCCACCCTGGTCATCACTGCCGCCCTGGTCATCACTGCCGCCCTGGTCATCACTGCCGCCCTGGTCATCACTGCCGCCCTGGTCATCACTGCCACCCTGGTCATCACTGCCGCCCTGGTCATCACTGCCACCCTGGTCATCACTGCCACCCTGGTCATCACTGCCGCCCTGGTCATCACTGCCACCCTGGTCATCACTGCCACCCTGGTCATCGCTGCCACCCTGGTCATCACTGCCGCCCTGGTCATCACTGCCACCCTGGTCATCACTGCCGCCCTGGTCATCACTGCCACCCTGGTCATCACTGCCACCCTGGTCATCACTGCCGCCCTGGTCATCACTGCCGCCCTGGTCATCACTGCCACCCTGGTCATCACTGCCGCCCTGGTCATCACTGCCACCCTGGTCATCACTGCCACCCTGGTCATCGCTGCCACCCTGGTCATCACTGCCGCCCTGGTCATCACTGCCACCCTGGTCATCACTGCCGCCCTGGTCATCACTGCCACCCTGGTCATCACTGCCACCCTGGTCATCACTGCCACCCTGGTCATCACTGCCACCCTGGTCATCACTGCCGCCCTGGTCATCACTGCCACCCTGGTCATCACTGCCACCCTGGTCATCACTGCCGCCCTGGTCATCACTGCCGCCCTGGTCATCACTGCCGCCCTGGTCATCACTGCCACCCTGGTCATCACTGCCGCCCTGGTCATCACTGCCACCCTGGTCATCACTGCCGCCCTGGTCATCACTGCCGCCCTGGTCATCGCTGCCGCCCTGGTCATCACTGCCACCCTGGTCATCACTGCCGCCCTGGTCATCACTGCCACCCTGGTCATCGCTGCCGCCCTGGTCATCACTGCCACCCTGGTCATCACTGCCACCCTGTCATCACTGCCGCCCTGGTCATCACTGCCACCCTGGTCATCGCTGCCACCCTGGTCATCACTGCCACCCTGGTCATCGCTGCCGCCTGGTCATCACTGCCACCCTGGTCATCACTGCCGCCCTGGTCATCACTGCCGCCCTGGTCATCACTGCCGCCCTGGTCATCACTGCCGCCCTGGTCATCACTGCCACCCTGGTCATCACTGCCGCCCTGGTATCGCTGCCGCCCTGGTCATCACTGCCACCCTGGTTATCGCTGCCGCCCTGGTTATCACTGTGCCGCCCTGGTCATCACTGCCGCCTGCTTCACAGAGGACGGTGGAGATGCCGTGGCGTGATCCGCGAGAGGCGCCCGCTGTGAGCCGGCGTCGCGGTACCAAATTTGTCAAATTGGAGTATCGCGTTCATTGGCCGCCCACTGCGAACGCACGGCAGGACCCTCTTGAAAAGAGAGTTCAAGCGGTGACGTCACGGCTGACACAGGCGGTGACGTCACGGCTGACACGAGGTGTGGGTGGTACCTGGACCCACGTGACTCGTCGCACTGGCTCGTGCGGTGACGTCACGGCTGACACAGGCGGTGACGTCACGGCTGACGAGGTGTGGGTGTACCTGGACCCACGTGACTCGTCGCACTGCCTCGTGACGTCAAGTTTGGCCAAATAACCCCAACACCGCAATGGCGTCGCCTTGCCTTCACCACGAGTGGATGATTACAATCATGTTGTTATGGTGACAGAGTTGGTCTGATCAGTCGATTTCATGCGGCAGAGTCGTATTTACATCCAACACGACAAATCAAAGACAAAGATCCCCCGTAGAGCATCAATAGACTGTTGAGGCGAGGGCCATGAAGGCCGGCACGGCACACGAGGGGGCGGTGGCCACCACACACCCGGCCGCCTTTGTATCCCTGGTGCTGATTCTGACACATCGCACTCGGCACTCATTTGAGACTAAGTCGACCTAGGGGAGGAGGCCCAGGACCGGTTCAGATATCGTCACCGGTGTTGGCCGTGAGCGGGATTCGAACCGGGTGGCGGGTTGGTAGCGGCGCGATCACCACCGCACCACCGCTCCCACGACACCGCCACCCTCACCACCGCTGCCGAGTTGAACTCAACGAACGGGGGATGTCGAATCGTCTCTGTGGGCACGTGACACTCACTGCCGCAGTGTCACGTTTGCTGCGTGTTCGCATCACGTGATATTTGTTTTCTAACCTCATGTTGTAATTCCATCCTGAGGCTCCATCACACGGCGGGGTTTGGGGTAGATCGCGTGAAGATGTTGACGCGATCTCACCCGCGCCAGCCGGCGTGTTAAACCATCCTAAGGCTCTGTCAGCAGCAATCTGCGCTACTGTCGTCTTTCTCTGGATACAATGCGAACCGCAACCAGCTTGTGGGGAAGGCTGGTGAGAGCTGAGATGACGAATCCTCGTGATTCGTTGTTCACGTTCTGGAAACACCGCGGCGAGCTCTGGGACAGCAGGAAGTCGCCACTTCGCTTGGCCCACCAGGTGCGCGTGCGATGCGCGTCTCCAGAGGAGCGGAATCGTCGACCGTGCCGAGACGCAAGCCGCTCTCACACACAAGACAAAGCGCCCCGTGGAGCCTCGACACGTGCGAGGCAAGTGCTGTGAGCCAGCACCTACCAATGCCGCGAGCACACGAGGTGGTGGCGAGCGGCCCAGCACCACGCCCGGCCCCCTTTGTCTCCCTCGTGGCGATGTTTACACATCGCACCAGGTACGCATTAGAGGCGAGTCGACCTAGGGAGGCCCATGACTGGTCAGATAAAACGCCACTATTGCTTGAGCAGGAATTGAACTCGTGTGCCGGGTTCGTAATGCAGTGCGCTGCCACTCGCCACACACTCAGACACAACAACAACAACCGCCATTCGCCACTCAGTGACCGTCTCGACACCACACCGCCTGTGCCAGGCTAGGTGCACTCTGAGGCCACGAGAAGTGTCGAAGGCTCGCTGGCAGGAGGTCGCGGAGACCCAGGAGCCACGGGCTGACTGAATAAGATGACTGGCAGAAGCACCACCTGGGCTCCCTACCTACCAACGAATTGCGTTTTATCCACCCGCTGCTACGCTCGTTGTTGTGAGTGTCCCTCCTCTGCTCTCCGTTGTGGAGGACGACTGCCTCCCACTTCCAGCAGGGTCCATCACGATCCTCCTGCATAGTCACCCAGCAGAGTCCACCACGAGCCTCCTGCATAGTCACCCAGCAGGGTCCATCACGAGCCTCCATAGTCACCCAGCAGGGTCCACACGAGCCTCCTGCATAGTCACCCAGCAGGGTCGTCCCCACCTTGCCCCGTGAGCCTGTTGGTGTCATCTGGGCTGAGGGATTTCCTCTCTCCCGAGGCCTCACAGGGACACTCGAAAAACCTGCAAACTTGTTCCTGGGGTCGGAGATGGCCGGTTGTCTGCTTGAGGATAGCAACAATGGTGGATACACAAGTCACTTTGTGTCATGGAATTAAAGAGTGATTTGTGATCGCGAGCTACTGGGGCATTTTACATCTCCTCAGCAACCCGCGACCACCACTCACCACCACTCACCACTCATCACCACTCTCNACCACTCACCACCACTCATCACTCACCACCACTCACCACCACTCATCCTTGCATCACTGCTGCGGTAAGTCTCCCCATTCTCCGGCATGGTTTGCTGTGGACAGTGGGAGTGGGCCTGTCGCTTTCTCTCGCCAGAACGCCTCCTCCGTCAGCCACAGTCTATGGGATGTCTGCACCGCCTCGCCAATGCACCCATAGCAGCTGCATGAGCCACAATTCTGACCCTCGCCGCTTTCCCCTCGGCACCGAGAGGAGGAGGGGAGATTGCATCTCCATCTGCAGGCGATGATGACGTTCCCGCTTTGCAGCTTTCATCAACTCGCCGAGACGAGGCCACCGCGGGTTTAAATGGGTCCCAGGTGAGTGGGAGACTGGCAGGCGCATCTCACAGGTGACACACCGATGGCCAATGGGAGATCAGCTCCACGGGAGGTGCCGGTGTCAAGGACACGGACCCCATCCGCTGTCCCGCCACTCTGCGGCGCAGGGGATGTCCCTGCGGCCTGCAGCTGCCATCCACGCCCGTGCCGTGGCCGCGACCCACGTGACCCCACCACCCACACGTGACCCCACCACCCACACGTGACCCACCACCCACACGTGACCCCACCACCCACACGTGACCCACCACCCACACGTGACCCACCACCCACACGTGACCCCACCACCCACACGTGACCCACCACCCACACGTGACCCCACCACCCACACGTGACCCNACCACCCACACGTGACCCACCACCACNCACAGTGACCCACCACCACCACACGTGACCCCACCACCCACACGTGACCCCACCACCCACACGTGACCCACCACCCACACGTGACCCCACCACCCACACGTGACCCACCACCCACACGTGACCCACCACACGTGACCCCCCACCCACACGTGACCCACCACCCACACGTGACCCCACCACCACCCACACGTGACCCCACCACCCACACGTGACCCCACCACCCACACGTGACCCCACCACCCACACGTGACCACCACCCACACGTGACCCCACCACCCACACGTGACCCCACCACCCCACACGTGACCCCACCACCCACACGTGACCCCACCACCCACACGTGACCCCACCACCACACGTGACCCCACCACACACACGTGACCCCACCACCCACACGTGACCCCACCACCACCACACGTGACCCCACCACCACACGTGACCCACCACCCACACGTGACCCCACCACCCACACGTGACCCCACCACCCACACGTGACCCCACCACCACACGTGACCCACCCACCCACACGTGACCCCACCACCCACACGTGACCCCACCACCCACACGTGACCCCACCACCCACACGTGACCCCACCACCCACACGTGACCCCACCACCCACACGTGACCCACCACCACCCACACGTGACCCCACCACCCACACGTGACCCCACCACCCACACGTGACCCCACCACCACCCACACGTGACCCCACCACACACACGTGACCCACCACCCACACGTGACCCCACCACCCACACGTGACCCCACCACCACACGTGACCCACCACCCCCACACAGCACCCCACCCGTGGCCCCGCCTTTGGAAATCCCCAAGTTCGTCCCGTAGCACGACATTGTGCGACGATTCTGCGTTGCTTGTGGTGGACAAATAACAACTGAACACAGTTACAAGTTGAAGTAAACTTTTTATTTCAACAAGTAAGGCTCACTGAGCTTTAGAGCTCTTTTCAGGAGCGACCTGGCCACAAGTGATAGCCCAACAAGTGCTTCTCGTGTAGACATTGTAGCAGTAGCCACATACTCTGAGCGCGTGTTTGTAACACGAGTTTCTTAATGTGGAGGGGAAACAGGAGGACCCGGGGGAAAATCCACGCGACCACGGGGAGAGAGACACAAACTCCACATATACAGCAGCAGCAGGCGTCAGTGTCGGGATGGAGCCCACGACCTCCTGCCCACCAGGCGAGGGAGTTAACATCTCTCCACCACAGCACCCAGTTGCCCAACATCTCTCAATCCCTTGTTTTAATGTTTACAGAAGAATAGTTTCATGTGGACACTTGAATAGTGATACATTTTCATAGGTTTTGAGTGACAGACCATCAATGTGCGCATAATCTAATTTGTATTCAAGTACAATTCTAGAATGCTGCTGCCGCTGTGTCCACGGTGACAGTGCCGCAGGGAAGCGAGGCCCATTGCCCACTCAAGCGCCTCTTTGTGGTGTTCGTGATTTAGCGATGCACTGCGACCACGTGGTACAGAGAGGGCCCTTGCCTGCAAGATCGCCAGTTCACCATCGTTGATGCAAGTCAGCGTGACTTGCTGGCGAGACACTCACTGTATGTCAACTCCGCTTCAGAGCTTCCTCGTCTTGAATCAATGCCACTGGCATTACGCACGTGACGGGTGGTGCTCGTGTAGGGACGGGTCTACGGAGGAGACTTTGCGTGTTTCCTTCTTGGTGATACATTTGCCCAACGCGTCGCCAGCTCGGCGTGACAGACGTGCCCCGTGGCTCGCCACTTGGCCGGCGGCTCGCAAGCCCCAGGACGCGTCTTGGCCGTGGCCTGCTTCCATCTCTGCTGGGAATGGACCAGGACACGAGAGAAGGCGCCCTCAGACATTCACACTGGACACCGTCCAGCCGGCAGGACTGACAGAACGCGTCGCCTCTTGACACACTCGGCGTTGTTGTTGAGCGCGAGACAAACCCGCCCTCTGTGTAGCTGCACGTGCGGCACACCTCGCAATGGAACGCCACTTGCTCGAATATCATCTTTGATCGTCAGTCAAATCGGACCGCAGGGGCTTGAACGACTCCCAAATAACTAAAAATAGTTGTCCTCGTCTTGTCCTCGTTCGATCTGCTGCTGCGTCACCTGACGCGTGGAGTGCCCCTCTCGTGTCTCAGTGTCGTTCCGAGCATCCCTCTCCCCTGGCGTCGTGCTCGTTCTGTCTCTCCCTCCCGTCTCTTCGTCAGTCTCCAGGTGGGGAACTCGAGCCCCGCGTCCTGCTGCGAGGGCAATGTCACCATGTTGCGCCATCGATGACTCCGCATGCCGAGTGTGAACATCGATGACTCCGCGTGCCGAGTGTGAACATCGATGACTCCGCGTGCCGACTGTGAACATCGATGACTCCGCGTGCCGAGTGTGAACATCGATGACTCCGCGTGCCGAGTGTGAACATCGATGACTCCGCGTGCCGACTGTGAACATCGATGACTCCGCGTGCCGACTGTGAACATCGATGACTCCGCGTGCCGAGTGTGAACATCGATGACTCCGCGTGCCGAGTGTGAACATCGGCGTCGCGAGCTGCGCTACGAGTGAGCTGCGCCGCTGGGGCGCCAGGCAGCGGCCAGCCGAGTTCACGCTGTGACGTGGCCACCACGTGGTGTGGCGATACCTGAACCCACGTGGTGGGGTCACGTGGGGCCGAACACCCGCCATGACCACGAGAGCGTGGCCAGGCCTCCAGACGCGAGTGTTGTTTGTTATCTAAGTGGAGACTGCACGAAGCATCGCCTATTGCCGTGCACGCGTCTCGTTTGGAGGCGCTGTTCTTGATGTTGCTCTGTTCACTGCCATTGTGCTCCGCTGGCAACGCAGACTTACCAAGCAACTTGTTCCCCCCAGGCGTGGGTAGACGAAGTGCTCCGAGTGGCTGGGGCAGGTCTCCTCTGATGGACGCGGTGAGGGCAGCATCTGGGCCTAGCGCGGCCACCCTCGTGCAGAGAGCGCTGCCCAGTTGGAGTCGACGAGGCTGTTGACGCCTCACGGCGCTGGGCACGTGCCGCTCGCTGCCGCAGTGCACTCTGGGTCACGTCTAGCCAGTCTCGCGTCTTGCTGTGTCACGCTCTAGAGGCGAGTCAACACAATGCAGCCGGAGCCTTGCTCTGCCTAGTACAACGTGGCAGCTTTCTTGCCAGCGTCAACATATACAATTGGTGTTACCCTTTCTGGCAATAACACAGGAGGTGTAAAGAAGCTAAACCCCAAACAACCTTTAGCAAGGAATNGTGTCTGCATTAACCACTCACGTACGTGTGGTGATCATGCAAACACAGTCACGCTCTGGTAGGATTATGATGATTGTCTCTGCAAAAGGTTTCTGTTTG
The DNA here is from genome assembly GCA_018977245.1 of Lethenteron camtschaticum. Lineage (NCBI taxonomy): Eukaryota > Metazoa > Chordata > Hyperoartia > Petromyzontiformes > Petromyzontidae > Lethenteron > Lethenteron camtschaticum. The sequence continues at coordinate 140,474 of MU249576.1, read as the reverse complement.
GTGTTTTAACTTCCTAACACCTCCTGTGTCATTGCCAGAAAGGGTAACACCAATTCTCCGATGCCCATTACAAGTCACTATTATGTTGTGAGACAGCGTGTTTATGTCGCCGTGTTTTTTACCTGTTTGTGTACAGCCGTGTTGAACCTGTATAGCAGTCAACTTTACACGTGTTTGTGACTAAATTTCCCACCACAATGCGAGTACGGGAAGGTTGGTTTCAGAGCTCAGATGGCGAACACTTCGATTGGAGTTGTTCCCTTTCTGAGAAGATCGAAGTGAGGTCTGGGACAGGAAGCTCTCAGTTCTGCTTCGCCCAGATGCGGAATGGATGAAGCTGATGTTTGTATAAAACAAAACAACAGCAGCAGCAGCAGCTGCCGTCTGCCACTAAATGACGGTGACGTTTCCACGGCCAGCACCACCACCACCACCAGCAGCACAACCACCAGCACAACCACCACCAGCACCACCAACACCAGCACAACCAGCACAACCACCAGCACCACCAGCACAACCACCAACACCACCACCACCACCAGCAGCACAACCACCAGCACAACCACCAACACCAGCACCACCAACACCACCACCAGCACAACCACCAGCACCACCACCACCAACACCACCACCAGCACAACCAGCACAACACCAGCACCACCAGCACCACCAGGATAACTCAGAGTATGTCTCTGTATTTATCATGGAGGAATCCGATGAGCTATGAAGCTCTTTGTCACATGTCCAGTAGTTGCACAAAACAGGACAGGAGTGCAAAGTCGAGGAAAGGTAAACAAGTGAACATAAATAAATATATATATATAAAGTGTAGAAGTGCACACTGCATGAGTACATAAACTACTGCCGATCTGTCAACACTGAACACAACCTTGGGCGAGGCAGCACAACAACAGCAGCATCNGCAGCAGTCCCAGGCCACAGCAAGGCAACAGGAAGTCGTCCCTCAGTAACACGGCGCATGAACACAGCGAGCTGTCGCTGCACGGGTGGCAAGGATCGAAGACACGTGTCGGGCGCTCAGAGTCGAGCACGTGACCCCGTGACCACGTGACCCGCCAGTGGAGACCCCGCGGGCTGCCCGGCAGTGACGTCACAGCGAGGGTTTGTGCACAAATGATTTGGTTGAAGCCGCGTGGCACTTTCTGTTGTCGTCCTACTTGCTGCTCCACCTGCGACAAAGAGCTTCATAGCTCATCGGATTGTTTATGCCTCAAAAGTACAGAACATGGCTACTGTTACTCCCCACAAACTCTGCTTGTGTACCTATTGTCAATGAGAAGACGCGGTGTGTGCGTGTGTGTCAACCCGTAGCCACGGGGTCAACATTGGGGGGACCAAATCTTCAAGGGGGTCTGGGGGTCCCAACCCAAAAAATATCGACATTTGAAAACTAATTTCCTGCCTAAAATATTAAAACATTCACTAACACGTGGGACGGACTTTGTATTTACAATAATGTCTAATAGAGTATTGTATTGCATTGCTCTGTTTTTACTTTGTAACCATTTCTTGTTTCATTGTAATGGCAGAGATTAGGGATTAATAAACTACAACCATAACCACAATCACATAGACAGAAGTCTATGTGAAGTACCGGTGAAGACACTTGACGCCGAGGTGGAGGCACACGGATATTTATTCAACACAACTCGTATGTGACATACAGCACTGGAGGGGTATCGGCCCCCTCACCCGACTAGCTAAGGATTCACTTCCTGGCTAAGTCCTAGCCTACCTCACAGTCCTCCACTACTGGGCTAGGGGAGGCTACTTGGCCCGACACTGGTAAGTCGGGCCGGTACCCGGAGTCCCAGACCAGCTCTTAGAAGAGCACCGGCTCTGGCTTCGGGACCACGCCGCTGGCTCGGTCCTGTTCGGCCCTGACAAGGACATCGAACGAGGGAGTCCAGGGCTCTATCTAGGACGTCTTCAGTCTTCTTAGTTAACTATAACATAACTGACTCGAGCCCATATAACGTCCCCTTTTATACCCAACCCTCCTTGAGGGGTGGGCCCCGGGGGATCATAACGCCAAACCAGCCCCCCCAGGGTGTCTGGCTCGGACGTCGCAGAGGGCATCTCCCTGTGCACACACGTAGCCCCGCCCACTGTGTTTCTTTCCCATAGACTGCCATACATAACGGCCCTCTCTCTAACATCCCTACATCACTCCCCCCTACATAGCTCACAGCCGTCCCGGCTGCCAACATACAGAATGACAATAAAAATGAATTTTTACCGTAACCGCGCGTGTGCCTCACTAATTATCAACAATAACAAGAACGGTAACAAGAACACAAAAAAAATGCAACAGCAAGAAGAAAAAAAAANCAACCCGACGCACCCCCCCTTGAATAAATACGAATTCCGTAAGAACAAGCTATATACAATTTGCAGCGAAGCCACCATACACACAACAGCAGGTGAGCACAACGTATGTAAATTCAATGGGCAGGGAACACACCCCCCCACACAACACACAATGAACACAACATATATACACATCTTGCGGTTTCACAACAGTCTGCGCATTTTTGCGCGTGTCCTTGCGGCGGGCCCCTCACACGGGGAAACCCCGGGTGGCGGACCGTCAGGTGGTAATCGTCCGTCCCGGAGTGAGACCTCCTCTGATGCCGCGTGACTGTTGGTATCCCCAGAAGGGGTGGTCGGGCGTGAGCCCATCAGTCTCGATGCACCTGGAGGTGGCACGGCCGGCAAGGCATTAGGTGAGCGCGGTGGAGACGGACCTAGTGAGTCGGTCGACCCCCCACACGTCTGGCCACGCATGTGTGAAGTGGGTTTGCGTACCGCGACGAAGGGTTTCAACCGAGAGGGGTGCACGAACCATCGCCGCTTCCCCAACGAATGCGCACGCACTGTGGTCGCAAGACCTCGACCACTTCCACAGGGCCCCGCCACGGCCGCGCCAGCTTAGGGGAGGTAGCCAGGGGCACTTGGGGACAGTGCAACCATGCCCTGTCCCCCGGTTTCCACTGTATTACATGCGCCCGACCCAGCCTGAGGCGCTCGTTCGCCTTTTGACGTTGGTCCGAGTTCAACCTCGCAGCATCCCGCGCCTCTGTTAATTTAGCCAGATTAAATTTGACGTGGTCAGCCAATTTAGTTTTTCCTTGCGGGTCGGGGATCTGCAGCTGGGCGCGAACAGGCGGGTCGGGTTCGCGACCGTACATAAGGTAAAAGGGGGAAAATCCCGTAGCTGCATGGGGTGCCATCCGGTATGCCGCCAAGACCCCCTGAATATGCAGGTCCCAATCAGTCTGTGAATCTGAGACCTGCTGTGCCATCATTGACGAAATGGTGCGATGCAGGCGCTCGACCATTCCGTCAGTCTGTGGGTGATACGGGGAGGTCCGAATTTTCTTTGTGCCTAAGAGGTCACAGACTTGTTTAAGTAATTTGCTGGAAAAATTTTTACCCTGGTCGGTCAGCAGCCGTTCCGGAGCACCTTTGTCCAGGACGTATCCCTGAACAAAGGCGTCCACGATGGCTGCTGCCGACTGGTTGGCAAGGGGCCAGGCCATGGGCCAGCGCGTAAAATACTCGACCCCTGTCAGCAAATACCTATTGCCCCTGGGGGTGGCGGGAAATGGGCCCAAGATGTCCAGCGCGACAAGCTCATTTATTCTGGACACCTTGATTGATTGTAAAGGCGGGTTAGACTCCCGTGCCGGCGGTTTCCGTTGCGCACACCGCGGGCATGAACTCAAAAGATCCCCCACATCCTTTGTCATACCAGGCCAAAAAAATCTAGTTGTATCAGTGCAAGGGTCTTTAGAGTCCCCAGATGTAACAGGCGCTCATGCGCGGCCCACACCACTTTGCCTCGCAACTCAGAAGGGACGACCAGCCGATGTCGCTGTGATTTGCCGTCCCAATGCATGAGCAGACCCTGTACCATTTCCCATGCACCTGAATCACCTTTCACCCGCCCAGCACCCCCGACGCGACGACGCCACCCGAGGAGGGAGGTATCCTCCATTTGGAGGCGCCCCCACTCAGTGACGGGCAACCCCAACAGGGAATCCCTTCCCTGTTGTTCGATCGAATTATCAGGCAGTGGTTCGTCGTCGTCGGTGGCTGCCAGGATCGGAACCGATGCGTCCCCTGAAGGTCTGCAACGTCCCGACCCCAGGAGGCATGCACATTCCGAGGTGGTAGGCATGCGTGACAGAGCGTCCACGTTGGTATGGCGAACGCCCTTACGGTAGGTGGTCTCAAAATCAAAATCCTGGAGAACCTCCAACCATCGAGACAACTGTCCCGATGGTTGTTGAACTCGCAGGGCATACTGTAGTGCCGCATGATCTGTGCGGACGGTGAAATGCCGACCGTACAGATATGGGCGATACTGTTGGATGAAGAAAACAATTGCCAACAGTTCTCTACGGGTGACACAATATCTCTGCTCCGCAGGAGACAACACCCGACTACCGTACGCGACCACCCGTTCAACGCCATCAACCACCTGGGAAAGCACACCCCCAATACCCGTGTTGCTCGCATCGGTGTCGAGCAAAAAGGGCTTCGAAAAATCAGGGTAAATCAAGGGAGGGGCTTTTACCAGGGCGTCCCGAAGGGAGCGGAACGCAGCCTCCTCCTCTGGACCCCAGTGGAACCGAACCCCTTTAGATGTTAAAGCGTGCAGGGTTTAGCAATTGTTGCAAAATCAGCAACAAACCGTCGATAATACGACGCGAACCCAATGAAACTCCTGACCTCTCCCACCGAGGTGGGAGTCGGCCAGGAGCTGACACACTGCGTTTTGGCGGGATCGGTAGCAATACCTGAGCGTCCCACGATGTGCCCCAAATAACGCACCGAATCACGCAACAAATGGCATTTTGGGGCTTGAATTTCAAATTAGCAGCCCGCATCTTTAGGAAAACCGCCCGCAACCTCTGGAGATGTTCATCAAAAGTTTTACCAAAGACGATAACGTCATCCAAATAAATGAGGCACGACTCCCTTGCAGTCCAGCCAAACCAATTCCATTAAATGCTGGAAAGTTGCCGGCGCTGAGTGTAAGCCCATCGGCAACCGGTTGAATTGAAACAAGCCGTGCGGTGTACGAAAAGCAGTTTTAGGCTTTGACTCATCATCCAGAGGAAGCTGCCAGAATCCGAAAGTAAATCGAGTGTGGAAAAGAATCGCGCTCCCGCCAAGGCGTCAAGCGATTCATCCATCCGAGGGAGCGGGTATGCGTCGGCAACCGAAATTTTATTAAGACGCCGGAAGTCAACGCAAAACCGCAACGAACCGTCCTGCTTTTTAACCAGGACGATCGGCGCTCCCCAAGGCTGGTGGAAGGAGAAATGATGTCTGCGGCCAACATGTCATCAACAGCCGATTTGACATGGTCCTTTTCGGCGGGACTCAACCGAAACGGATTTTGGCGAATTGGCGCGCTGTCACCCGTGTCAATATGGTGACGCAGCAAGTGAGTACAACCCAAATCATATTTATTTCGACTAAAAACGTCGGAAAATTCTCGCAGTAGTGTTTTAAGTTGTTGACGCTCTGAATCGGACAGGTCCGTCGATCCCGCACAAAGCGCCTCGAGCCACCCTTCATCGCTGTCGAATGCGGTCGCGACGCAGGGACAGTGTTGACGCGATTTACGGCGGTTCCTCACACGGCACCGGCATTGCGTGAGCAAGCACGGTCCCCTGTGGGACCACCACCGTCCGCGAGCCCACATTTAGGACCGCGATGAAGGGTTCACCATCCCCCTCACTATGGTCTGGGCCGGAAGTAAGTCAGGTCCACTAACCCCGGCCCTAGACGTCCCAACAGTACTCCTTGTGCCCCAGCACCCTTAACGAGGGGCCGCCGAAGTTTCAAGGGTACTAACATTTGCGTCCCCGGAGGGACGCGTACCGTTCTCTCCACGAACGCCGGCACCGTCGCGAACGCCGTCCGAGTCGCAACCGGTGATGGCAGAAACGCCATGCGTCTGCCCGACGGAAGCTCTATGCAACCCTGGTCGATCAAAATTACAATCGGCATTTTGGCCAGGAAGTCCGTCCCCAGCAGGCACGGAACCGCCAGCGAGGAAGAAACAAAAATCGGCCCAGACAATTTATTTCCCCGATACAAATTTGGGCACGAATTTGTCCGATGATGCCAAGTGAGCCCCGTTAGCCGCATAGAATGGTATGTTAACCGGCATCAAGGGACGACTCCGGACAGGGAGAATATTATAAATTAATTCCGAAATAATAGTCGCCGATGCTCCCGTATCGACCAGGATGCGCACTTCGACCCCGTCGATATACCCCACCACGGCCGACGACCCCGACGATGCGGCAACCACACGATCGGCCAGCACGGACCACTGGTCGGGTTCGATATGGGTACCCGGAGTGGTGCGTGATGGTGCGATGGTGCGTGATACCGGCCCCCTCTCGTTGCGGTGTTGAGTGCGTGACGGGTGTGTGTGTGGCCAAACGTGTGGGTGCCGCGACTCGCCGGTTTTGATGGTGGAGCTTGGAT
>MU249576.1:95937-131310 GCA_018977245.1 Lethenteron camtschaticum | reverse complement strand
CCCNCTATCAGACTNCCCCCNCGTNCATCCNCTCNATNCNCNCCAGACNCACTATCTNCTCCCCACACCCACCCNCCCCCCAGACCACCCCCCNCTNATCCTCATCNCCCNCATCCATCTCCTTATCCATATCATCATCCAGACCACATCCCCATCTAGNCATCNNNCCCATCTCCNCNCATCCACNCCCTACTAGACCGCAGCACATCNCCGNCNCCCNCATCCCACATCTCCATCNATCATCATNCCCCCCNCAGAANCCCCCGACCCCCATCCNCCCTATCCCACCACTCATCATCATCACATNCCTCCATCCATCNCNCATCATCCCCATCACACGCNCCACNCACTGAGACNCCACCACNCNCCNCCATCATACATCCAGCCNCATCATCAACANCACNNCAGACCNCATCGCACACACAGACCACGCCANATCTATCGATCCATCACTATCNCATCAGCCANCATCCCATCGCCANATNNCTATCCCACATCNCACACGGGACATCGTNNATCATCACNCACCCCNNCACATCACCCCNCATNCANAANAAAACACACCGCCATCAGCACTAAGTGGTGACGCACACGANGCTTGGCCAGNCCAAGTCACCTTGACACGTAGTCAAACCGCTGGCAGGAACGGGCAGACCCAGGNACTGGTCGACTGACCGAGTGCACGATAGACTCTGATGCACACCCCCCTACTGTGCCACTTGCTCAGCCACCGGCGCTCCGCTCGGACGCGCTCCTCCGCCTCACTGCCTCACTCCAGACGTCCTNCACAGCCTCCTCACTGAGCCATCCTGACACCCTGGTACAGTCACGCAGTCCTCCACCACACACTCCACTCTCTCCAGCCCGTGCCGCGCCCAGCCCCTCGATCCGGCCGAACAAACTGTTNAGGCATGCGCTGGNCATGGCNACATAGACCAGCCACGCAGCCTCTGCTCACTGATGGACTCCAGACTTTCAAGGATTGACTCCTACACACNCAGCCTGAACCAGNATGGACACAGGCACAAAACCAACCGGTCCCGNAGACACACNCAGACACACCACACACAGACACACACCACACACGAGCNCACACACACACAGACACACACACACNGACACACACACAGACACACACACACACACACACCAAGGCCGTAATTATATATTGGGGTTACCCCCCCCCCCCCCATATCAAACACAGTGTGCTCAAAATGTCCCCCCAATATTTTGGTATTAAATAATTAATTGCTATGCTATGTTTATGAAAAATCAATGCATAGACTTCTGTCTATATGATTGTGGTTATGGTTGTAGTTTATTATCCCTAATCTCTGCCATTACAATGAAACAAGAAATGGTTATAAAGTAAAAACAGAGCAATGCAATACAATACTCTATTAGACATTATTGTAAAAAGTCCATCCCACGTGTTGGTGAATGTTTTAATATTTTAGGCAGGAAATTAGTTTTCAAATGTCGATATTTTTCTGGGTTGGGACCCCCAGACCCCTGGAAGATTTGGACCCCCCAATGTTGACCCGTGGCTACGGGTTGACACACACGCACACACCACGTCTTCTCACTGACAATAGGTACACAAGCAGAGTTTGTGGGAGTAACAATAGCCATGTTCTGTACTTTTGAGGCATAAACAATCCGATGAGCTATGAAGCTCTTTGTCGCAGGTGGAGCAGCAAGTAGGACGAAAACAGAAAGTGCCACGCGGCTTCAACCAAATCATTTGTCCACAAACGCTCGCTGTGACGTCACTGCCGGCAGCCCGCGGGACCTCCACTGGCGGGTCACGTGGTCACGGGTCACGTGGTCGACTCTGAGCGCCNGACACAAATTCGATCCTCGCCACCCGTGCAGCGACAGCTCGCTGTGTTCATGCGCCGTGTTACTGAGGGACGACTCCCTGTTGCCTTGCTGTGCTCTGGGACTGCTGCTGTTGTTGTAGTGCTGCCTCACCCAAGGTTGTGTTCAGTGTTGACAGATCGGCAGTAGTCTATGTACTCATGCAATGTGCACTTCTACACTTTATATATTTATTTATAGTCACTTGTTTACCTTTCCTCGACTTTGCACTCCTGTCCTGTTTTGTGCCCCTACTGGACATGTGACAAAGAGCTTCATAGCTCATCGGATTCCTCCATGATAAATACAGAGACATACTCTGAGTTAGCCACAAACACGTAGATGTAACAGCACGAAGCTGTCACTGTGACATCAAGTTCGCCCACGTTGACAAGGGGGTCACGTGGCTCGAGGCGGAGGGATACGAGAGGCGACTGACGACAACAAACGCCGCTGGGCAGCAGAGAACTGTGCCCTGCGCCGCCCCAAGTAGTCCCTGCGGCACTACTTCCTCGCGAGCGGCCGGGCCACTTCCAGGCGCCGCGGGCTGCGCGCGTCACGAGGAGAAGTTGGAGTTGGTCACGTGACGACGACGTCCCCGCATCGCCACGGTTGCCATGGTTACCGGTCACCCACGCGCCACGCCCGCGGTTGCCGTGGTAACGGGAGGGTGGCCAGTGTCGCGTGAGGTCGGCCAGGTGACCTCGGAAACCCCCGATGGGTCCGAGATAGACAGCGCGTGTTTGTGTGTGACAGGGTGTGTGTGTGAGACAGGGTGTGTGTGTGTGTAGACAGGGTGTGTGTGTGTGACAGGGTGTGTGTGTGTGACAGGGTGTGTGTGTGACAGGGTGTGTGTGTGTAATAGACAGGGTGTGTGTGTGTGATTGACAGGGTGTGTGTGTGTGTGTGTGACAGGGTGTGTGTGTGTGATAGACAGGGTGTGTGTGTGAAGACAGCGTGTGTGTGATAGACAGCGTGTGTGTGTGTGACAGGGTGTGTGTGTGCGATAGACAGGGTGTGTGTGTGTGATAGACAGGATGTGTGTGTGTGATAGACAGCGTGTGTGTGTGACAGGGTGTGTGTGTGCGATAGACAGCGTGTGTGTGTGATAGACAGGGTGTGTGTGTGTGATAGACAGGATGTGTGTGTGTGTAGACAGCGTGTGTGTGTGTGTGACAGGGTGTGTGTGTGGGGAGCGGTAGTGTAGCGGTTAGCGTGCTGCGCTATGAACCTGGCGACCCGGGTTCGATTCCCGCTCACGGCTAACACCAGTGACGATTATCTGAACCGGTCCTGGCCTCTCCTAGGTCGACTCAGCCTTAAATGAGTACCTGGTGCGGTGTGTAAACATCGCCACTGGGGAGACAAAGGCGGTCGGGCGTGGTGTTGGCCACCACCCCTCGTGTACCGTTCCGGCCTTCATAGGTGCTCGCTAACAGCACTTGCCCCTACAGTCTGTTAAGGCTATACGGGGATCTTTGTTGTGTGTGTGTAGACAGGGTGTGTGTGTGACAGGGTGTGTGTGTGACAGGGTGTGTGTGTGTGAGGGTGTGTGTGTGTGACAGGGTGTGTGTGTGTGAGGGTGTGTGTGTGACAGGGTGTGTGTGTGTGATAGGTGTGTGTGTGTAGATAGACAGCGTGTGTGTGTNACAGGGTGTGTGTGTGTGACAGGGAGTGTGTGTGTGTGTGACAGGGTGTGTGTGTGTAGATAGACAGCGTGTGTGTGTGACAGGGTGTGTGTGTGTGAAAGGGTGTGTGTGTGTGACAGGGTGTGTGTGTGTGTGACAGGTGTGTGTGTGTGTNACAGGGTGTGTGTGTGTGATAGGGTGTGTGTGTGTAGATAGACAGCGTGTGTGTGTGACAGGGTGTGTGTGTGTGTAGATAGACAGCGTGTGTGTGTGACAGGGTGTGTGTGACAGGGTGTGTGTGTGTGATAGACAGGGTGTGTGTGTGNAAATAGACAGCGTGTGTGTGTGACAGGGTGTGTGTGTGTAGATAGACAGCGTGTGTGTGTGACAGGGTGTGTGTGACAGGGTGTGTGTGTGTGTGACAGGGGTGTGTGTGTCATGGCCTGCGAGCAGCCACCACAACTCCGCAATACGGGAGGAAGTGGAGCTGATTGGACTTGGCGATGTCTGATATCAAACATCGCGTACGGTGCGAAAGAAGTTCATCAAACATCAACGTCGGCGTCTGTGGAGGCAGTCGCCCTCCAACAACAACGGAGGGCAGAGAAGCGACGCTCACAACAGCGAGCGGAGCGCCGGGTGGCTAAAACGCAGCAAGTTGGCACAGTAGGGGGCACGGGTGGTGCATCTGCCAGTCATCTCAGTCGACCCGTGGCACCTGCTGGGTATGTCACGTGACCTCCTGCCAACACGTCACGTGATGTCACAGCGTCTCTTCCCTGGCTCAAGCGCCGTGGAAGCGTCACCGTCATTTAGTGGCAGACGGCAGCTGCTGCTGCTGCTGTTGTTGTTGTTATATACAAACATCAGCTTCATCCATTCGCATCTGGGCGAAGCAGAACTGACAGCTTCCTGTCCCAGACCTCGTTTCGATCTTCCCAAGAAAGGGAACAACTCCAAGCGAAGTGTTCGCCATCTGAGCTCTGAAACCAACCTTCCCGTACTCGCATTGTGGTGGGAAATTTAGTCACAAACACGTGTAAAGTTGACTGCTATACAGGTTCAACACGGCTGTACACAAACAGGTAAAAAACACGGCGACATAAACACGCTGTCTCACAACATAATAGTGACTTGTAATGGGCATCGGAGAATTGGTGTTACCCTTTCTGGCAATGACACAGGAGGTGTTAGGAAGTTAAAACACCAAACAGAAACCTTTTGCAGAGACAATCATCATAATCCTACCAGAGCGTGACTGTGTTTGCATGATCACCACACGACGTGAGTGGTTAATGCAGACACGATTCCTTGCTAAAGGTTGTTTGGGGTTTTAGCTTCTTACACCTCCCATGTTATTGCCAGAAAGGGTAACACCAATTGTCTATGTTGATACTGGCAAGAAAGCTGCCACGTTGTACTAGCAGAGCAAGTCTCCGGCTGCATTGTGTTGACTCGCCTCTAAAGCGTGACCCAGCAAGACGCGAGACTGGCTAGACGTGACCCAGAGTGCACTGCGGCAGCGAGCGGCACGTGCCCAGCGCCGTGAGGCGTCAACAGCCTCGTCGACTCCAACTGGGCAGCGCTCTCTGCACGAGGGTGGCCGCGCTAGGCCCAGATGCTGCCCTCACCGCGTCCATCAGAGGAGACCTGCCCNAGCCCAGCNACTCGGAGCACTTCGTCTACCCACGCCTGGGGGGAGCAAGTTGCTTGGTAAGTCTGCGTTGCAGCGGAGCACAATGGCAGTGAACAGAGCAACGTCAAGAACAGCGCCTCCAAACGAGACGCGAGTACGGCAATAGGCGATGCTTCGTGCAGTCTCCGCTTAGATAACAAACAACACTCGCGTCTGGAGGCCTGGCCACGCTCTCGTGGTCATGGCGGGTGTTCGGCCCCACGTGACCCCACCACGTGGGTCCAGGTATCGCCACACCACGTGGTGGCCACGTCACAGCGTGAACTCGGCTGGCCGCTGCCTGGCGCCCCAGCGGCGCAGCTCACTCGGCGCGCTGTGACGCCGATGTTCACAGTCGGCATGCGGAGTCATCGATGTTCACAGTCGGCACGCGGAGTCATCGATGTTCACATCGGCACGCGGAGTCATCGATGTTCACACTCGGCACGCGGAGTCATCGATGTTCACACTCGGCACGCGGAGTCATCGATGTTCACACTCGGCACGCGGAGTCATCGATGTTCACACTCGGCACGCGGAGTCATCGATGTTCACAGTCGGCACGCGGAGTCATCGATGTTCACACTCGGCACGCGGAGTCATCGATGTTCACACTCGGCACGCGGAGTCATCGATGTTCACACTCGGCACGCGGAGTCATCGATGTTCACACTCGGCACGCGGAGTCATCGATGTTCACACTCGGCACGCGGAGTCAGCGATGTTCACACTCGGCACGCGGAGTCATCGATGTTCACAGTCGGCACGCGGAGTCATCGATGTTCACACTCGGCACGCGGAGTCATCGATGTTCACACTCGGCACGCGGAGTCATCGATGTTCACACTCGGCACGCGGAGTCATCGATGTTCACACTCGGCACGCGGAGTCATCGATGTTCACACTCGGCACGCGGAGTCATCGATGTTCACACTCGGCACGCGGAGTCATCGATGTTCACACTCGGCACGCGGAGTCATCGATGTTCACACTCGGCACGCGGAGTCATCGATGTTCACACTCGGCACGCGGAGTCATCGATGTTCACACTCGCACGCGGAGTCAGCGATGTTCACACTCGGCACGCGGAGTCATCGATGTTCACACTCGGCACGCGGAGTCAGCGATGTTCACACTCGGCACGCGAGTCATCGATGTTCACACTCGGCACGCGGAGTCATCGATGTTCACACTCGGCACGCGGAGTCATCGATGTTCACACTCGGCACGCGGAGTCATCGATGTTCACACTCGGCACGCGGAGTCATCGATGTTCACACTCGGCACGCGGAGTCATCGATGTTCACACTCGGCACGCGGAGTCATCGATGTTCACAGTCGGCACGCGGAGTCAGCGATGTTCACACTCGGCACGCGGAGTCATCGATGTTCACACTCGGCACGCGGAGTCATCGATGTTCACACTCGGCACGCGGAGTCATCGATGTTCACACTCGGCACGCGGAGTCATCGATGTTCACAGTCGGCACGCGGAGTCATCGATGTTCACAGTCGGCACGCGGAGTCAGCGATGTTCACACTCGGCACGCGGAGTCATCGATGTTCACACTCGGCACGCGGAGTCATCGATGTTCACACTCGGCACGCGGAGTCATCGATGTTCACACTCGGCACGCGGAGTCATCGATGTTCACACTCGGCACGCGGAGTCAGCGATGTTCACACTCGGCACGCGGAGTCAGCGATGTTCACACTCGGCACGCGAGTCATCGATGTTCACACTCGGCACGCGGAGTCAGCGATGTTCACACTCGGCACGCGGAGTCATCGATGTTCACATCGGCACGCGGAGTCATCGATGTTCACAGTCGGCACGCGGAGTCATCGATGTTCACATCGGCACGCGGAGTCATCGATGTTCACACTCGGCACGCGGAGTCATCGATGTTCACACTCGGCACGCGGAGTCATCGATGTTCACACTCGGCACGCGGAGTCATCGATGTTCACACTCGGCACGCGGAGTCATCGATGTTCACACTCGGCACGCGGAGTCATCGATGTTCACACTCGGCACGCGGAGTCATCGATGTTCACACTCGGCACGCGGAGTCATCGATGTTCACACTCGGCACGCGGAGTCATCGATGTTCACTCGGCACGCGGAGTCATCGATGTTCACAGTCGGCACGCGGAGTCATCGATGTTCACACTCGGCAGTCATCGATGTTCACTCGGCACGCGGAGTCATCGATGTTCACACTCGGCACGCGGAGTCATCGATGTTCACACTCGGCACGCGGAGTCATCGATGTTCACACTCGGCACGCGGAGTCATCGATGTTCACACTCGGCACGCGGAGTCAGCGATGTTCACACTCGGCACGCGGAGTCATCGATGTTCACACTCGGCACGCGGAGTCATCGATGTTCACACTCGGCACGCGGAGTCATCGATGTTCACACTCGGCACGCGGAGTCATCGATGTTCACACTCGGCACGCGGAGTCATCGATGTTCACACTCGGCACGCGGAGTCAGCGATGTTCACACTCGGCACGCGGAGTCATCGATGTTCACACTCGGCACGCGGAGTCAGCGATGTTCACACTCGGCACGCAGAGTCATCGATGTTCACACTCGGCACGCGGAGTCATCGATGTTCACACTCGGCACGCGGAGTCATCGATGTTCACAGTCGGCACGCGGAGTCATCGATGTTCACAGTCGGCACGCGGAGTCATCGATGTTCACACTCGGCACGCGGAGTCATCGATGTTCACACTCGGCACGCGGAGTCATCGATGTTCACACTCGGCACGCGGAGTCATCGATGTTCACACTCGGCACGCGGAGTCATCGATGTTCACACTCGGCACGCGGAGTCATCGATGTTCACACTCGGCACGCGGAGTCACGATGTTCACACTCGGCACGCGGAGTCATCGATGTTCACACTCGGCACGCGGAGTCATCGATGTTCACACTCGGCACGCGGAGTCATCGATGTTCACACTCGGCACGCGGAGTCATCGATGTTCACACTCGGCACGCGGAGTCATCGATGTTCACACTCGGCACGCGGAGTCATCGATGTTCACACTCGGCACGCGGAGTCAGCGATGTTCACATCGGCACGCGGAGTCATCGATGTTCACACTCGCACGCGGAGTCAGCGATGTTCACATCGGCACGCGAGTCATCGATGTTCACACTCGGCACGCGGAGTCAGCGATGTTCACACTCGGCACGCGGAGTCATCGATGTTCACACTCGGCACGCGGAGTCAGCGATGTTCACACTCGGCACGCGAGTCATCGATGTTCACACTCGGCACGCGGAGTCATCGATGTTCACACTCGGCACGCGGAGTCATCGATGTTCACACTCGGCACGCGGAGTCATCGATGTTCACACTCGGCACGCGGAGTCATCGATGTTCACACTCGGCACGCGGAGTCATCGATGTTCACACTCGGCACGCGGAGTCATCGATGTTCACACTCGGCACGCGGAGTCATCGATGTTCACACTCGGCACGCGGAGTCATCGATGTTCACACTCGGCACGCGGAGTCATCGATGTTCACACTCGGCACGCGGAGTCATCGATGTTCACACTCGGCACGCGGAGTCATCGATGTTCACACTCGGCACGCGGAGTCATCGATGGGCAACATGGTGACACTTGCGCCTCGCAGCAGGACGGAGCGGGGCTCGAGTTCCCCACCTGGAGACTGACGAAGAGACGGGAGGGAGAGACAGAAGGAGCACGACGCCAGGGGAGAGGGATGCTCGGAACGACACTGAGACACGAGAGGGGCACTCCACGCATCAGGCGACGCAGCACGTCGAACGAGGACAAGACGAGGACAACTATTTTAGTTATTTGGGAGTCGTTCAAGCCCTGCGGTCCGATTTGACTGACGATCAAAGATGATATTCGAGCAAGTGGCGTTCCATTGCGAGGTGTGCCGCACGTGCAGCTACACAGAGGGCGGGTTTGTCTCGCGCTCAACAACAACGAGTGTGTCAAGAGGCGACGCGTTCTGTGAGTCCTGCCGGCTGGACGGTGTCCAGTGTGAATGTCTGAGGGCGCCTTCTCTCGTGTCTGGTCCATTCCCAGCAGAGATGGAAGCAGGCCACGGCCAAGACGCGTCCTGGGGCTTGCGAGCCGCCGGCCAAGTGGCGAGCCACGGGCACGTCTGTCACGCCGAGCTGACGACGCGTTGGGCAAATGTATCACCAAGAAGGAAACACGCAAAGTCTCCTCCGTAGACCCGTCCCTACACGAGCACCACCCGTCACGTGCGTAATGCAGCGGCATTGATTCAAGACGAGGAAGCTCTGAAGCGGAGTTGACATACAGCGAGTGTCTCGCCAGCAAATCACGCTGACTTGCATCAACGATGGTGAACTGGCGATCTTGCAGGCAAGGGCCCTCTCTGTACCACGTGGGTCGCAGTGCATCGCGAAATCACGAACACCACAAAGAGTCGCTTGAGTGGGCAATGGGCCTCGCTTCCCTGCGGCACTGTCACCGTGGACACAGCGGCAGCAGCATTCTAGAATTGTAATTGAATACAAATTAGATTGTGCGCACATTGATGGTCTGTCACTCAAACCTATGAAAATGTATCACTATTCAAGTGTCCACATGTAACATTCTCTGTAAACATTAAAAACAAGGGATGTTGGGCAACTGGGCGCTGTGGTGGAGAGATGTTAACTCCCTCGCCCGGTGGGCAGGAGGTCGTGGGCTCCATCCCGACACTGACGCCTGCTGCTGCTGTATATGTGGAGTTTGTGTCTCTCTCCCGTGGTCGCGTGATTTTCCCCGGGTCCTCCTGTTTCCCCTCCACATTAAGAAACTCGTGTTACAAACACGCGCTAGAGATGTGGCTACTGCTACAATTCTCTACACGAGACGCACTCGTTGGGCTATCACTTGTGGCCAGGTCGCTTCTGAAAGAGAGCTCGATAGCTCAGTGAGCCTTACTTGTTGAAATAAAAAGTTTACTTCAACTTGTAACTGTATTAAGTTGTTATTTGTCCACCACAAGCAACGCAGAATGGTCCACAATGTCGTGCTACGGGACGAACTTGGGGATTTCCAAAGGCGGGGCCACGGGTGGGTGCTGTGAATAGAAAGACGCGGGCTGCGAGTCACGTGTGGTGGTGGGTCACGTGTGGGTGGTGGGTCACGTGTGGTGGTGGGGTCACGTGTGGTGGTGGGTCACGTGTGGTGGAGTCACGTGTGGTGGTGGTGNGTCACGTGTGGGTGGTGGGTCAGTGTGGTGGTGGGNTCAGTGTGGGTGGTGGGGTCACGGTGGGTGGTGGGGTCACGGTGGTGGTGGGAGTGTGGGTGGTGGGNNTCACGGTGGGTGGTGGGTCACGTGTGGTGTGGTGNGTCATGGTGGTGGTGGGTCACGTGTGGGTGGTGGGTGGTGGGTGGTGGGTCAGTGGGTGGGTCACGTGGGTGGTGGGTCACGTGTGGGGTGGGGCACNGTGGTGGTGGGTCACGTGTGGTGGTGGGGACGTGTGGTGGTGGGGTCGTGTGGGTGGTGGGGTCACGTGTGGTGGTGGGNTCACGTGTGTGTGGTGGGGTCACGTGTGGGTGGTGGGTCANGTGTGGGTGGTGGGGTCGTGTGGGTGGTGGGGTCACGTGTGGTGGTGGGGTCACGTGTGGTGGTGGGGTCACGTGTGGGTGGTGGGGTCAGTGTGGGTGGTGGGGTCACGTGTGTGTGGTGGGTCACGTGTGGGTGGTGGGGTCACGTGTGGGTGGTGGGNTCACTGTGGNTGGTGGGGAAATCACTCAGTGTGGTGGTGGGTCACGTGGGGTGGTGGGTCACGTGTGGGTGGTGGGTCACGTGTGGGTGGTGGGGTCACGTGTGGGTGNTGGGTCACTGTGGGTGGTGGGTCACGTGTGGGTGGTGGGGTCACGTGTGGGTGGTGGTGGTGGTCNTGTGTGGNTGTGGGNCAGGTGGGTGGTGGGTCACGTGTGGGTGGTGGGTCACGTGTGGTGGTGGGTCACGTGTGGTGGTGGGTCACGTGTGGGTGGTGGGTCACGTGTGGGTGGTGGGTCACGTGTGGGTGGTGGGGTCACTGTGGGTGGTGGGNCACGTGTGGGCTCTGGTGGGGTCACGTGTGGGTGGTGGGNTCACTGTGGGTGTTGGGTCACGTGTGGGTGGTGGGTCACTGTGGGGGTGGGTCACGTGGGGTCGCGGCCACGGCACGGGCGTGGTGGCAGCTGCAACAAGGCCATCTCCGACCCCAGGAACAAGTTTGCAGGTTTTCCGAGTGTCCCTGTGAGGCCTCGGGAGAGAGGAAATCCCTCAGCCCAGATGAACCAACAGGCTCACGGGGCAAGGCGGGGACGACTCTGCTGGGTGACTATGCAGGAGGCTCGTGGTGGACCCTGCTGGGTGACTATGCAGGAGGCTCGTGATGGACTCTGCTGGGTGACTATGCAGGAGGCTCTTGATGGACCCTGCTGGGTGACTATGCAGGAGGCTCGTGGTGGACTCTGCTGGGTGACTATGCAGGAGGCTCGTGATGGACTCTGCTGGGTGACTATGCAGGAGGCTCGTGATGGACTCTGCTGGGTGACTATGCAGGAGGCTCATGATGGACTCTGCTGGGTGACTATGCAGGAGGCTCGTGATGGACTCTGCTGGGTGACTATGCAGGAGGCTCGTGATGGACTCTGCTGGGTGACTATGCAGGAGGCTCGTGATGGACTCTGCTGGGTGACTATGCAGGAGGCTCGTGATGGACCCTGCTGGGTGACTATGCAGGAGGCTCGTGATGGACTCTGCTGGGTGACTATGCAGGAGGCTCGTGATGGACCCTGCTGGGTGACTATGCAGGAGGCTTGTGATGGACTCTGCTGGGTGACTATGCAGAATGCTCGTGGTGGACCCTGCTGGGTGACTATGCAGGAGGCTCGTGATGGACTCTGCTGGGTGACTATGCAGGAGGCTCGTGGTGGACTTTGTTGGGTGACTATGCAGGAGGCTCGTGATGGACTCTGCTGGGTGACTATGCAGGAGGTTCGTGATGGACCCTGCTGGGTGACTATGGAGGAGGCTCGTGATGGACTCTGCTGGTGACTATGGAGGAGGCTCGTGATGGACTCTGTTGGTGACTATGCAGGAGGCTCGTGGTGGACTTTGTTGGGTGACTATGCAGGAGGCTCGTGATGGACCTGCTGGTGACTATGGAGGAGGCTCGTGATGGACTCTGCTGGTGACTATGCAGGAGGCTCGTGTGGACTCTGCTGGGTGACTATGCAGGAGGCTCGTGATGGACTCTGTTGGGTGACTATGCAGGAGGCTCGTGATGGACTCTGCTGGGTGACTATGCAGGAGGCTCGTGGTGGACTCTGCTGGGTGACTATGCAGGAGGCTCGTGGTGGACTTTGTTGGGTGACTATGCAGGAGGCTCGTGATGGACCCTGCTGGGTGACTATGCAGGAGGCTCGTGATGGACTCTGCTGGGTGACTATGCAGGAGGCTCGTGATGGACTCTGCTGGGTGACTATGCAGGAGGCTCGTGGTGGACCTGCTGGGTGACTATGCAGGAGGCTCGTGATGGACTCTGCTGGGTGACTATGCAGGAGGCTCGTGATGGACTCTGCTGGGTGACTATGCAGGAGGCTCGTGATGGACTCTGCTGGGTGACTATGCAGGAGGCTCGTGGTGGACTCTGCTGGGTGACTATGCAGGAGGTTCGTGATGGACTCTGCTGGGTGACTATGCAGGAGGCTCTTGGTGGACACTGCTGGGTGACTATGCAGGAGGCTCGTGGTGGACCCTGCTGGGTGACTATGCAGGAGGCTCGTGGTGGACTCTGCTGGGAAGTGGGAGGCAGTCGTCCTCCACAACGGAGAGCAGAGGAGGGACACTCACAACAACGAGCGTAGCAGCGGGTGGATAAAACGCAAATCGTTGGTAGGTAGGGAGCCCAGGTGGTGCTTCTGCCAGTCATCTTATTCAGTCAACCCATGGCTCCTGGCTCTTCCGCGACCTCCTGCCAGCGAGTCTCGACACTTCACGTAGCCTCAAAGTGCACCTAGCCTGGCACAGGCGGTGTGGCGACGAGACGGTCACTGAGTGGCGAATGGCGGTTGTTGTTGTTGTTGTCTGAGTGTGTGGCGAGTGGCAGCGCACTGCATTGCGAACCCGCCACACGAGTTCAATTCTGCTCACGGCAACAGTGGCGTTTTATCTGACCCGGTCATGGGCCTCCCCTAGGTCGACTCGGCCTCAAATGCGTACCTGGTGCGCTGTGTAAACATCGCCACGGGCGTGGTGCTGGGCCGCTCGCCACCGCCTCGTGTGCTCTGCGGGCATTGGTAGGTGCTGGCTCACAGCACTTGCCTCGCACGTGTCGAGGCTCCACGGGGCGCCTTTGTCTTGTGTGTGAGAGCGGCTTGCGTCTCGGCACGGCTCGACGATTCCGCTCCTCTGGAGACGCGGCCATCGCCACGCGCACCTGGTGGGCCAAGCGAAGTGGCGACTTCCTGCGGTCCCAGAGCTCGCCGCGGTGTTTCCCAGAACGTGAACAACGCAATCACGAGGATTCGTCATCTCAGCTCTCACCAGCCTTCCCCGCAAGCTGGTTGCGGTTCGCATTGTATCCAGAGAAAGACGAAAGTCGCACAGATTGTGCTGACAGAGCTTCAGGATGGTTTAACACGCCGGCTGGCGCGGGTGAGATCGCGTCAACATCTTCACGCGATCTACCCCAAACCCGCCTGTGTGATGGAGCTTAAGGATGGAATTACAACATGAGGTTAGAAAACAAATATCACGTGATGCGAACACGCAGCACACGTGACACTTCGGCTGGACGTGACCCAGCATGCACTGCGGCAGTGAGTGTCACGTGCACACCGCAGTGACGATTCGATATCCCCCGTCTCGTTGAGTTCGACTCGGCAGCGGTGGTGCGGCGCTGAGGGTGGCGGGTGGTCGTGGAGCGGTGGTGCGGTGGTGAGGGTGGTGGGTGGTCGTGGGAGCGGTGGTGCGGTGGTGAGGGTGGTGGGTGGTCGTGGGAGCGGTGGTGCGGTGGTGAGGGTGGCAGGTGGTCGTGGGAGCAGTGGTGCGGTGGTGAGGGTGGCGGTGGTCGTGGGAGCGGTGGTGCGGTGGTGAGGGTGGCGGGTGGTCGTGGGAGCGGTGGTGAGGGTGGCGGGTGGTCGTGGGAGCGGTGGTGAGGGTGGCGGGTGGTCGTGGAGCGGTGGTGCGGTGGTGAGGGTGGCGGGTGGTCGTGGAGCGGTGGTGAGGGTGGCGGTGGTCGTGGGAGCAGTGGTGCGGTGGTGAGGGTGGCGGTGGTCGTGGAGCGGTGGTGAGGGTGGCGGGTGGTCGTGGGAGCGGTGGTGCGGTGGTGAGGGTGGCGGGTGTGGTGGGCGGTGGTGCGGTGGTGAGGGTGGCGGGTGTCGTGGGAGCGGTGGTGCGGTGGTGAGGGTGGCGGGTGGTGGTGGGAGCGGTGGTGCGGTGGTGAGGGTGGCGGTGGTCGTGGAGCGGTGGTGAGGGTGGCGGGTGGTCGTGGGAGCGGTGGTGAGGGTGGCGGGTGGTCGTGGGAGCGGTGGTGCGCGCGCCGCTACCAACCCGCCCACCCGGGTTCGAATCCNGCTCACGGCCAACACCGGTGACGATTATCTGAACCGGTCCTGGGCCTCCTCCCCTAGGTCGACTTAGCCTCAAATGAGTGCCGAGTGCGATGTGTGAGAATCAGCACCAGGGATACAAAGGCGGCCGGGTGTGGTGGTGGCCACCGGCCCCTCGTGTGCCGTGCCGGCCTTCATAGCCCTCGCCTCAACAGTCTTTTGATGCTCTACGGGGATCTTTGTCTTTGATTGCCGTGTTGGATGTAAATACGACTCTGCCCGCATGAAATCCGACTGATCAGACCAAACTCTGTCACCATAACAACATGATTGTAATCATCCACTCGTGGGTGAAGGCAAGGCGGCGCCATTGCGGTGTTGGGTTATTTGGCCAAACTTGACGGCACGAGGCCGTGCGACGAGTCACGTGGGTCCAGGTACCACGCACACCTCGTGTCAGCCGTGACGTCACCGCCTGAACTCGGCTGGTCAGGTTCATGGTGCCGATGTTGCAGAGACCTCGACGAGAACACCACAGCCACCTCCAGCAGCATGGCTCAGTGGTCAGCAGCCTGGCATCGTCAAATGTTCCACTCACGCGCGAAATAGTCGAGACGGCAACACGTGCGCCTCGCAGTAAGAAGCACCGGGGCTCGATTCCAGACTCGGGCGCCTCAACAGCGAGGTGTGAGTGGTGCTGTACACACATCCAGTGTGTACACGTTGTCTACAGATCACTGCTACAGCTACAACTACACAGAGGGGTGTGAGTGGTGTTGCACACACATCCAGTGTGTACACGTTGTCTACAGATCACTGCTACAGCTACAACTACACAGAGGGGTGTGAGTGGTGCTGTACACACATCCAGTGTGTACACGTTGTCTACAGATCACTGCTACAGCTGCAACTACACAGAGGGGTGTGAGTGGTGCTGCACACACATCCAGTGTGTACACGTTGTCTACAGATCTCTGCTACAGCTACAACTACACAGAGGGGTGTGAGTGGTGTTGCACACACATCCAGTGTGTACACGTTGCCTGCAGATCACTGCTACAGCTACAACTACACAGAGGGGTGTGAGTGGTGTTGCACACACATCCAGTGTGTACACGTTGCCTACAGATCTCTGCTACAGCTGCAACTACACAGAGGGGTGTGAGTGGTGTTGCACACACATCCAGTGTGTACACGTTGCCTACAGATCTCTGCTACAGCTGCAACTACACAGAGGGGTGTGAGTGGTGTTGCACACACATCCAGTGTGTACACGTTGTCTACAGATCTCTGCTACAGCTACAACTACACAGAGGGGTGTGAGTGGTGTTGCACACACATCCAGTGTGTACACGTTGCCTGCAGATCACTGCTACAGCTACAACTACACAGAGAGGTGTGAGTGGTGTTGCACACACATCCAGTGTGTACACGTTGTCTACAGATCTCTGCTACAGCTACAACTACACAGAGGGGTGTGAGTGGTGTTGCACACACATCCAGTGTTTACACGTTGTCTACAGATCACTGCTACAGCTGCAACTACACAGAGGGGAGTGAGTGGTGCTGCACACACATCCAGTGTTTACACGTTGTCTACAGATCACTGCTACAGCTACACAGAGGGGTGTGAGTGGTGCTGCACACACATCCAGTGTTTACACGTTGTCTACAGATCACTGCTACAGCTACAACTACACAGTGGGGTGTGAGTGGTGTTCCACACACATCCAGTGTTTACACGTTGTCTACAGATCACTGCTACAGCTGCAACTACACAGAGGGGTGTGAGTGGTGCTGCACACACATCCAGTGTGTACACGTTGTCTACAGATCACTGCTACAGCTACAACTACACAGAGGGGTGTGAGTGGTGCTGCAC
The DNA here is from genome assembly GCA_018977245.1 of Lethenteron camtschaticum. Lineage (NCBI taxonomy): Eukaryota > Metazoa > Chordata > Hyperoartia > Petromyzontiformes > Petromyzontidae > Lethenteron > Lethenteron camtschaticum. The sequence continues at coordinate 114,695 of MU249576.1, read as the reverse complement.
ACACATCCAGTGTGTACACGTTGTCTCCAGATCACTGCTACAGCTACAACTACACAGAGGGAGTGAGTGGTGCTGCACACACATCCAGTGTGTACACGTTGTCTACAGATCACTTCTACAGCTACAACTACACAGAGGGGTGTGAGTGGTGTTGCACACACATCCAGTGTGTACACGTTGTCTCCAGATCACTGCTACAGCTACAACTACACAGAGGGGAGTGAGTGGTGCTGCACACACATCCAGTGTGTACACGTTGTCTACAGATCACTTCTACAGCTACAACTACACAGAGGGGAGTGAGTGGTGCTGCACACACATCCAGTGTGTACACGTTGTCTACAGATCACTTCTACAGCTGCAACTACACAGAGGGGTGTGAGTGGTGCTGCACACACATCCAGTGTGTACACGTTGTCTACAGATCACTGGTACAGCTACAACTACACAGAGGGTGTGAGTGGTCCTGCACACACATCCAGTGTTGACACGTTGTCTACAGATCACTCGATTGGCACGACAGCAACATCGCCCCTCCCGCCTGCGAAACCTTGACAGGAGCCTCCTGAAAGTGAGTCTTGAGACTCGGCGAGGCTTGGCTGGGTCAAGGGGCGTAACAAGAGGAAGAAAAGCCAGCGCGGAGCCAGCGCGGAGCCAGGGCACGCCGGGAGGATAAAAGCATTCCGACTGCAGGTATTGTGGTCTATGCAACATGACTCCTTGTAAAACAAGGTGTCAGTTTTGTTGCCAGATAGAAGGGTACAAAACCAATGATCACAGCAGCGGAGAGCTCCGGGCTGCCGGTTCTGGGAGTGGACTCGTCTCGCCGTCGTCGCCTTCACTCGATAATTGCGCAGCCGGAGAGTTGTGGGCTGTCTCGGTCGACGCCATCAGCGTAACGCGGCGAGGGTTGTGTCAAGGCTGCGCTGTACGACATCGAGAAGGAACTCGGCGAACCTGTTGAATCTAAAGAGTGCTGATAAAGGTGCCACCTGCAACTACCTCGTCTCCGACTTGTGCTACACCACATACAGTATGTGTGTGTAGTGTACACAGTGTGTACACTAAATACACGGTGTGTAGTGTACAGTGTGTGTAGTGTACATACACTGTGTGTGTAGTGTACATAGTGTGTGTGTGCACACTGTGTACACTACATACACGGTGTGTGTAGTGTACAGTGTGTGTAGTGTACATACACTGTGTGTGTCGTGTGCGTAGTTGTCACTCGCACTGTCGCATTCCCCAGCGCTGTCTGTGCAAGGCCACGTGGTCACGGAGACCACCCACAGCACGAGGCACTGCCAACAGACTCGGGCAAGGGCTGCAGTAGATATTTAATGGAGCCATCAGCAAGCAGCGGGTTTTACATGACAATCACGTCGACTTATAATGGTCAATGATCACCGTGAAGAAAATGCAGAATGCCTTTTACTAACCTCATCCCTTAGCCGCCAAGTCTACAGCAGCACCTGGGAGGCTCTTGCGGAGTGGGATTATGGCTCCTCCCAGGCGAGCGGTAGACCTAGCGGGACCTCACCCAACGCTTAACTAGAACCTAACGCCGTCTTCCACTGGTCATGAGCACGAGCCCAGGTTCTACTTTGTGTTTGATTGCGATGGTGCTAATCGAGGCCACCACGGCAGGCAGGTGACGAGGAGCAGAGAGGCTCTCGGCCTTCTGGAGTCTGCAGCCCGATGGTCTCGCTGCTACTACTACTGCTGCTGCTGCAGCTGCTGCTGCTGCTGCTGCTACTGCTGCTGCTGCTGCAGCTGCTGCTGTTGCTACTACTACTGCTGCTGCTGCTACTACTGCTGCTGCTGCTGCTATTGCTGCTGCTGCTGCTACTGCTGCTGCTGCTACTGCTGCTGCTGCTGCACTCCTCACGACTCGCCAGGGCTTCGTGGAGCCGATGGCTCTTCCACGCCGACTCGTTGGTCGTCTCCGCACCGCGCTGCTATCCACGGCCTCGCTCGTAGGCACCTGCAGCACAGCTACAGTGGAGAACCCCCGCCGTGAACAGCGGCCAGGGCCGCTCTGCCGGATGGAATTGCGCTCGGACCATCGTAACCAAACCCTACACGGTTGCACTAGAATCTACTTTATCGTGTAAAATGTTAAAATTAAAGCAAAAGATTACGAGATGAAATGCCGCCTCCACCAGGCTCCGTCTCCACTCGCTGCACTTGCCACGAGTGCCCACGTCCACGGCACTGCCCCTCCTGCTGCTGCCCAACCCGGACCCAGGGGCCCACCGCCCGCGACGAGGCCTCTCCCCTCCAGGCGGGGCCCTGCGGCTACCACGCACGCCGCGCGAGTGGAGCCGTCTCCCGCCCTCGCTGCACATTCCCACACCGCCACCCCCACCTGGCCGCGTCCCTGCCGCTGCTGCCGGCGTTGACGTGCACACGGAGCCGCCGCTGCGTTCACGCGAATCCCAGCCGGGCACCTCGCTCGATCACTACGAGGCCCGGTCCAACGACACCCATCGGATTAACTGCGATTGACGAGGAGGATCGTGACATCGACAATAGAGGCTTGTTGTGGGTTAGATTGTGTAGTGTCGTTAAACCCGCCACCACCTGACATGGACATCAGGCCGGTTGTAATTACCAGCGAAACGGCGTACTCGAGTAGTAGATGTTGTAGTGGGTTCACGCTCAACACACAGCCGCTTAGTGCTGTACTCGTCACTAATTGGAATGTTTTGTTTACGTGACAAACCCGACTAATTAGCTGTTGGGTGGTGGGGGGTTTAACGACACTTTTATATTCACGCAATTTAACCCAAAAGCCTCTCATGGATAATATTGGTCACGAAAGCCTCCTCCTACTACTAATACCGCTGCTGCTGCTGCTGCGTGTTAAACAGAATCATGACAACAAAGAGAAGAGACCCGGAGACCCAGAGACAAGAAGCTGATTGGGGCAGTGGATGGCCTCTTCACGTCCACAGGTGGCCATGAGAGCATTCGGTGTTGCCTGCAAGCAGCAGCAGCATCACAGAGCCTGTGCCAGTGTGAGTGCCACTCTGGCCANTCAGCAGGCATCACAGAGCCTGTGTCAGTGTGAGCGCCACTCACTCATGGCCATTCAGCAGCAGCGCATCACAGAGTGTGTCAGTGTGAGCGCGTGTGGCCTCTGTAGGCCTCAAAGCAGCCACCGTCATCGTCTGCGGGCGTGNAGTGTGAATGGCCGTGCGTGTGTGAGTGAGTGTGTGAGTGAGTGTGTGAGTGAGTGTGTGAATGGCCGTGGCCCAAGCCCTGTTCAGGGTCCAGTACCCACGGTCGTCAGACGAGCCCAGTATGCTGTGCAGGGTGTGGGTCACCTGCGTCACCTGTGTGACCTGCGTCCCCGGTGTGGCGTGAGTGGTTGTCAGAGAATGAAGTTATGCTGTGGTAGAAATGCGTGGCATGGAGTTATCAGCGTAGAGTTGTCAGTGTGGAGTTAGAGGTGTAGAGTTGTCAGTGTGGAGTTAGAGGTGTAGAGTTGTCAGTGTGGAGTTAGAGGTGTTGTATGTGTTGGATTATGAAATTTTTATAAAAATAATAAAAATTAATAAATTTCCGAAAAATGCGCAAATCGCATTAATTATGATAGTATGTGTATTAATATGCATACATTATGATAATGTATGTAATTATATGCATAAATTATGATAATCGTAGTAATTTATGCGGATGCTTGCGGTTATGTTAATGTGTGCAGTTATGATAATTAGGCTCGGCTTCGTTTATCCAGAGTTATATCAATCAGGATAACACGATTATCATCGATTAAACGTTTACCGATTATCTTAGTGTGTGTTATTTTTAGGTCACCAGTTTCAGATCTCATCACAGGCAACAGCTCTTATGAATAAGATAGTTTTGCATGGACTTGGAAAAAAGCACTCGAACAGTTGGTGTTAAGCAATTTTATTCTAACAAGCATGTGATATTCTATCATGCAGGTCAAACATGCGTCAATAATTCATGAATAACCAAACTCTTATGCATTTGCGATATTATGCATTCGATTAATATGAATAACTAAAATTCTTATGCAATTACGAGATTATGCATTTGACTAAAATGAATGAATAAACTCTTATGCATTTGCGAGACTATGCATTTGACTAAAATTAATGAATAAACTCTTATGCATTTACGATATTATGCGATTACCTAATATGAATGACTAAACATTTTTTTTATGTAACTCGACGGCAGCAACTGCTTTGCACGATCAGTTGATATTGAACGCACCACCTCGAATGCAACCCTTTTTGAAACGCAAAGATATTTTTTTTTTAAGTCTTATTCGTGTGCGTGCTGTGTGTGCGTTGTCCCCTCGTAATATTAATTGTGTCGTTAGCTTGTGTGGTGTAGGAGGATACAAACAGCGGCCAGAGTTTTCTCTGGTTGGGCGTGGCCGCCGCGAGCCTCTCTTGCGTGTCTCTGCTTGTGACGTCCGAGTTGTGCTGCTCTTGCACTCTCTCTCTACTGCTAGATGACGAGTTGGCACGACGCTCGGTGACGCCCGGTGACGTCTTGTCTGTTTACACTGGTCTTTGGTAGGTGTGCCTCAAACACACGGCGCATTCGATGGTGCTGTCCTCTTCCTCACAGCCGTTTGACCAGGCTTTCTCCACTGCTTCGCGCTCTCTGCTTTGCACACTTGGTCGACGCTTGGCGATCTCCGCCCTTTTACAGGTTGATTGCTTGTCGTCACTCGTCACTCTCTCTGCTCCGTGCTTCCCTTGTTCGTGCAGCTGCCAGCTTCACTCGCACTTAACTTCGTTCTGCGAGAAGCGACTCCGGCTATCGGCATCGGTGTTTCGTGTCCTCACGACGCTCCACCAGCCGGAGCACGGCTGAAACCCAGCCCCAACCCAGGTTGAACTCAGACTTCTGCGACTCGAACGACTCCTCCTCGTTCCATCACTTCTCGAGGCACAACTGCCCCAGCTCTCTTGCGAGCCCCGTCGCAACGCTGCGTCGCAAGCCGAGTTGCGAGACTGAGCGCGACTCGAACAGACTGCTCTCAGACTGTCACTTTAACGATGTCTCGTCGTTCCATCTCTCCTCGAGGCACGACTGCCACACCTCTCTTGCGAGCCCCGTCGCAACACCGCGTCGCACGCCGAGTTGCGAGACTGAGCACGACTCAACCCAGACTGCCGTTCGCTGTGTGCCTGTCCGTGCCTAACTCAAAACGTGACTCCCTTCTCTCTGCATTCCTTGCGAGCGGGCAACAAAAAAAACAAACAGAGCGAGAAGAAGCAGACACCGGCGCGATCCCTCCTCGCGACCTTTTCCTAACCTCCAAGCATTCCTGGGCCATCTGTTTGTGCTGCGGGGAGACAAAGGTGGCCGTGCTTAACTCAAACACGCGAGCACCCTCTCCTCTCTCCGCGTCTCTTGCGAGAGAAAACAACCAATGTCAGCACAAACCCCCCCCTGTGACCTTTTTGCTCCCTCCTTGCTTGTCAGACCCCGCTGGAAGACAAAGGTGGCTGAGGAAATGTTTGCAATACATTTATGTGGTCCTGTGTGTTACATTTATTCTTGCACCTTATCTGTACATCTCCAGATGTCTTGGGAGGCTAGTCCATACATCTTTTGTCCGTCTGGATGTCTATGACCTCTTTGTGATCGAATTCTCAACATTTTAACCGCCCTCCATGTTTCATGGATTCCTGGTGTGCTTGTGAGGGGAAGTGAGTTGTTTTCATGGTTTAATTAAAAAAAAATATATAGATAAAATAAAAATATAAAAAAATATTTGAATTGTTCTTAATAAAAAAAAAGGGTATAGACACAACAATGGTGTAGAGTTATCAGTGTGGAGTTAGAGGTGTAGAGTTGTCAGTGTGGAGTTAGAGGTGTAGAGTTAGAGGTGTAGAGTTGTCAGTGTGGAGTTAGAGGTGTAGAGTTAGAGGTGTAGAGTTGTCAGTGTGGAGTTAGAGGTGTAGAGTTGTCAGTGTGGAGTTAGAGGTGTAGAGTTGTCAGTGTAGAGTTAGAGGTGTAGAGTTGTCAGTGTAGAGTTAGAGGTGTAGAGTTGTCAGTGTGGAGTTAGAGGTGTAGAGTTGTCAGTGTAGAGTTAGAGGTGTAGAGTTATCAGTGTGGAGTTAGAGGTGTAGAGTTGTCAGTGTGGAGTTAGAGGTGTAGAGTTAGAGGTGTAGAGTTGTCAGTGTGGAGTTAGAGGTGTAGAGTTGTCAGTGTAGAGTTAGAGGTGTAGAGTTATCAGTGTGGAGTTAGAGGTGTGGAGTTGTCAGTGTGGAGTTAGAGGTGTAGAGTTATCAGTGTAGAGTTATCAGTGTGGAGTTAGAGGTGTAGAGTTGTCAGTGTGGAGTTAGAGGTGTAGAGTTATCAGTGTAGAGTTAGAGGTGTGGAGTTAGAGGTGTAGAGTTGTCAGTGTGGAGTTAGAGGTGTGGAGTTAGAGGTGTAGAGTTGTCAGTGTGGAGTTAGAGGTGTGGAGTTAGAGGTGTAGAGTTGTCAGTGTGGAGTTAGAGGTGTAGAGTTAGAGGTGTAGAGTTAGAGGTGTAGAGTTATCAGTGTAGAGTTGTCAGTGTAGAGTTAGAGGTGTAGAGTTGTCAGTGTGGAGTTAGAGGTGTAGAGTTAGAGGTGTAGAGTTATCAGTGTGGAGTTAGAGTGTAGAGTTAGAGGTGTAGAGTTAGAGGTGTAGAGTTATCAGTGTGGAGTTAGAGGTGTGGAGTTAGAGGTGTAGAGTTAGAGGTGTAGAGTTGTCAGTGTGGAGTTAGAGGTGTGGAGTTAGAGGTGTAGAGTTGTCAGTGTGGAGTTAGAGGTGTAGAGTTGTCAGTGTGGAGTTGTCAGTGTGGAGTTAAAGGTGTAGAGTTAGAGGTGTAGAGTTAGAGGTGTAGAGTTAGAGGTGTAGAGTTAGAGGTGTAGAGTTAGAGGTGTAGAGTTAGAGGAGTAGAGTTAGAGGTGTTCAAGTGCGCATGACAGTCACTGGTGCTCGGCTGCATTTAGGTGCAGTCCCGGTATGTCTGGAAGTACGGCATGCGGTTGTCATGTGTGTGGTGTGGTTGAGTTGTCCTGTGTGGTTGTCACGTGTGTGGTTGTCATCACGTGTGTGGTCGTCACGTGTGTGGTTGTGCTGTGTTTGTGTGGTTGTGCTGTGTTTGTGTGGTTGAGCACCAATCAGCTGCTCTGTCCTCGACTCTGCCACCTGCAACAGCAGCTGCAACAACAACAGCAGCAGCAGCAGCAACAACAGCAGAAGCAACAGCAGCAGCAGCAGAACGTCCTGTGAGACCACAACACAGGCAGCGCGTGAGAGTGGTGATGGGTGACGGTGGTGAGTGCAGTGTGGTGAGTGTGAGAGTGGTGGTGTTTACTGCGTGGTGAGTGTGTGGTAGTGCATGGTGAGTGTGGTGAGTGTAGAGTGGTGGTGTTCACTGCGTGGTGAGTGTGTGGTAGTGCATGGTGAGTGTGGTGAGTGTGTATGGTGAGTGTGGTGAGTGTGGTAGTGCGGATGGTGAGTGTGGTGAGTGTGTNGTAGTGCGATGGTGAGTGGTGAGTGTGAGTGTGGTAGTGCATGGTGAGTGTGGTGAGTGTGTGTGTAGTGCATGGTGAGTGTGGTGAGTGTGGTAGTGCATGGTGTGTGGTAGTGCATGGTGAGTGTGAGAGTGGTGTTCACTGCGTGGTGAATGTGTGGTAGTGCATGGTGAGTGTGGTGAGTGTGGTAGTGCATGGTGAGTGTGGTGAGTGTGGTAGTGCATGGTGAGTGTGAGAGCGGTGGTGTTCACTGCGTGGTGAATGTGTGGTAGTGCATGGTGAGTGTGGTGAATGTGTGGTAGTGCATGGTGAGTGTGGTGAATGTGTGGTAGTGCATGGTGAGTGTGGTGAGTGTGAGTGTGGTGAAGTGTGGTAGTGCATGGTGAGTGTGAGAGCGGTGGTGTTCACTGCGTGGTGAATGTGTGGTAGTGCATGGTGAGTGTGGTGAATGTGTGGTAGTGCATGGTGAGTGTGGTGAGTGTGGTAGTGCATGGTGAGTGTGGTGAGTGTGAGTGTGGTGAGTGTGGTAGTGCATGGTGAGTGTGGTGAATGTGTGGTAGTGCATGGTGAGTGTGGTGAGTGTGATGGNAGTGCATGGTGAGTGGACAGTGAACCTCATCGTGCAGCTTCTCCACAGCATCCAGGAACTTGAGGAAGTCCTCCAGGCGGTGGAAGCCGCCCACTTCCCGTGCCACCATGGCGAAGAACTCCGGGGCCTGAGAGCAGGAAGAGGAGATGTGAGACAAAGACATCGAGGAGGAGCTGCGTGAGGAGGTGAGGAGGTGAGGAGTGGGTGAGGAGGTGAGGAGGTGAGGAGGAGGAGCTGGGTGAGGAGGTGAGGAGTGGGTGAGGAGGGGAGGAGCTGGGTGAGGAGGGGAGGAGCCGCAGGGTTGGGATCCCCACTGAGTCGTGGCGTCTGTTTCCATGAGCCTGACACGTGGTGCTGTGTGTGGTGCCCCACGTGGTGCTGTGTGTNGTNCCCCACGTGGTGCTGTGTGTGGTGACACCACGTGGTGTCCCCCACGTGGTGTCCCCCACGTGGTACTGTGTGGTGACACCACGTGGTACTGTGTGGTGACACCACGTGGTGCGTGTGGTGACACCACGTGGTGCTGTGTGGTGACACCACGTGGTGCTGTGTGGTGACACCACGTGGTGCTGTGTGGTGACACCACGTGGTGCTGTGTGGTGACACCACGTGGTGCTGTGTGGTGACACCACGTGGTACTGTGTGGTGACACCACGTGGTACTGTGGGTGACACCACGTGGGCTGTGGGTGACACACGTGGTGCTGTGTGGGTGACACACGTGGTGTGTCACTCTGTGCCCCACGTGGTGCTGTATGTGGGCCCCCACGTGGTGCTGTGTGGTGACACCACGTGGTGCTGTGTGGTGACCCCACGTGGGCTGTGTGGGCCCCACGTGGGCCCCACGTGGTGTCCCCGTGCCACCTGCTGGCGGATCTCCAGGAGCGAGTGGAGGATGCGGCCGTCGATCTGCGTGAAGTTGGGGCAGTAGGCGCCCAGGCTGCTCTCCTCCAGCCAGGCCTGCACGTCACCCTCCTGCCACTTGGGACGCCTGGGGGCACGGCGAGGGCGCACGCGGGGCAACACACGTGGGCAACACACGCGGGCAACAGACGTGGGCAACACACGTGGGCAACACACGGGCAACACACGTGGGCAACACACGTGGGCAACAGACGTGGGCAACACGCGGGGCAACACGCGTGGGCAACACGCGTGGGCAACACGCGTGGGCAACACGCGTGGGCAACACGCGTGGGCAACACGCGTGGGCAACACGCGTGGGCAACACGCGTGGGCAACACGCGTGGGCAACACGCGTGGGCAACACGCGTGGGCAACACACGTGGGCAACACACGTGGGCAACACGTGTGGGCAACACACGTGTNGCCCACACGTGTGCCCACGTGTGTTGCCCACGTGGGCAACACACGTGGGCAACAGAAGCGGGCAACCACGGGGGACTCGGACGTGAGCAAGACGAGCAACTTGACGGGATCCTGCCAAACACCCAGCTGCCCCGTGTCTCTTCTCATGTCCCCTGAACTGCTGTTGCCTCGCTGTTGCCTAGGGGCTGCTGTTGCCTAGGGCTGCCGTTGCCAGGTTACGGTTGCCTAGGGGCTGCCGTTGCCTAGGGNCTGCCGTTACCTGCGAGGCGAGCCTGCACCTCCTTGGACCTGGAGGAGGAGCAGCACGAGATGAAGCCCTTGACGGCGCGGAGCACGACCTGAGGCACAGGGGGGGGGGGGGGGGGGGTTGTGTCAACGCACGCGCACTGAGGTGTAGAGGAGGAGGTGTAGAGGAGGAGGAGGTGTAGAGGAGGAGGTGTAGAGGAGGAGGTGTAGAGGTGGCGGAGGTGTAGAGGAGGAGGAGGTGTAGAGGAGAAGCCGAGGTGTAGAGGAGGAGGGATGTAGGGAGGTGTAAGGAGAGGGCACAGGTGTGTAGAGNAGGAGGGNANAGGAGGAGGAGNTNAGGAGGGNGGAGGAGAGGAGGGTAGAGGTGGGAGGTGTAGAGGAGGAGGAGGTGTAGAGGAGAAGGAGGTGTAGAGGAGGAGGTGTAGAGGAGGAGGGNTGTAGAGGAGGAGGTGTAGAGGAGGAGGAGGTGTAGAGGAGGAGGTGTAGAGGAGGAGGTGTAGAGGAGGAGGTGTAGAGGAGAGGTGTAGAGGAGGAGGTGTAGAGGAGGAGGTGTAGAGGAGGAGGAGTAGAGGAGGTGTAGAGGAGGAGGTGTAGAGGAGGAGGAGGTGTAGGAGGTGTGTAGAGGAGGAGGAGGAGGTNTAGAGGTGTAGAGGAGGGNAGAGGAGGAGTTGGGAGGAGAGAGGAGGGATGTGGGAGGAGGTGTAGAGGAGGTCCTCACACTGCCCCAGGAGACGGCCGCTCTCTCCTCAGCTGGTTCTGGTTCATGCTCCATATGGGGCAGTGAAGCTGTCCCTCTGTGACACACAAACACTCAGAGTCACTCACCACTCACTCATACTCACTACACCACCACTCACACTCACTCACACACTCACTCACCACTCACTCACTCACACTCACCACTCACTCACCACTCACTCACTCACCCTCACTCACCACTCACCACTCACTCACCACTCACTCACCGCTCACATCACACAACACTCACCACTCACTCACCACACCACTCACTCACCACTCACCACCACTCACTCACACTACTCACCACTCACTCACCACTCACTCACCACTCAATCACCACTCACTCACCACTCAATCACCACTCACCACTCACTCACCACTCACTCACCACACACACANTCACCACTCAATCACCACCACTCACCCACCACTCACTCACTACTCACTACTCACTCACTCACGACACACTCACCACACACTCACCACTCACTACACACTCACCACTCACTCACTACACACACACTCACTCACTACACACACTCACTCACCACTCACTCACCACTCATACACACACTCACTCACCACTCACTCACCACTCACTCACTACACACTCACTACACTCACTCACTCACACACTCACCACTCACTCACCACTCACTCACACCACACACTCACCACTCACTCACCACACTCACCACTCACCACTACTCACTCACTCACTCACACCCTCACCACTCACTCACCACACACTCACCACTACTACTCACCACTCACCACTCACACTCACACTCACCACTCACTCACCACCACTCACNCACTACACTCACCACTCACCCACCACTCACTCACCACTCACTCACCACTCACTCACTCACCACTCACTACACGCTAAAACACTCACACTCACTCACTCACACACTCACCACTCACTCACCACTCACTCACNACTCACTCACTCACCACTCACTCACTNCACTCACTCANACACACACTCCACCACCCCACACTCACACACACTCACCACTCACTCACTACTCACTCACTCACCACCACTCACTACTCACCACACACTCACTCACTCACTACTCACACTCACTCATTACTCACCACTCACTCACTCACTCACCACTCACCACCACTCACTCACCACTCACCCACCACTCACTCACCACTCACTGACTCACTCACCACCAACTCACCACTCACTCACCACTCACTCACCACTCACCCACACACTCACCACTCACCACCAACTCACCACTCACTCATCACTCACTCACCACTCACACACCACACACTCACCACTCACTCACACCACACACTCACTCACCACTCGCTCACCACTCACTCACTCACTAACCACCACTCACCACCACTCACCACTCACTCACCACACACTCACCACTCACCCACTCGCTCACCACTCACTCACCATACACACTCACCACTCACTCACCACACACACTCANCATACACACACTCACCATACACACACTCACCACTCACCATACACACCACTAACTCACCATACACACCACTAACTCACCATACACACCACTAACTCACCATACACACACTCACCACTACTCACTCACCACTCACCATACACACCACTAACTCACCATACACACCACTACTCACCATACACACACTCACCACTACTCACTCACCATACACACCACTAACTCACCATACACACTCACCACTCACAATACACACACTCACCGTACACATGCTCACCACTCACCATACATACACTCGCTACTCACCAAAGACACACTCCCCACTCACACTCCCCACTCACACTCACTCCCCACACCCACTCACCACTCACCACACACACTCCACACTCGCCACTCACCGCACACATATACATAGTGTATAGATACGTATGGTGTGTATATAGTACATGTAGTGTGTGTGTACACGTGGTGTGTGTGTGTATAGTATATGTAGTGTGTGTGTGTACACGTGGTGTGTGTGTGACGTGCTGCTGAGCGTGCAGGCTGAGCCGCCCTCCTGCTCCTGCTCCTCACCCTGCCTCATCTGGGAGCAGGTGCCGGGGTCGCGGCTGAGTCTGCTGAGCGTCGTCACCGCGTGGAGCTTCTCCGCGGAGCGGCCCTGCCTCAGGCTCTGCACCAGCGGAGCCACGGCGCCCGCCTCGTAGATCTGACGGCACGGAGATGCCCGGCGAGTATGTCAATGTTTTTTAACTAAAGCCCCTTTAAGAACGTTTCACACAGCAAAGGGTTACACCAATGTAACCCTGAAGATTGCACGCGAGCGGTGCACGTGTGGTTTTAACAAAACGTAATGCTGCTTGATCCAGAAAAATGGGAAGTTCTCATGGTTGGCATTCAGGCTCAGGCGAGAACATTGGTGGGAGGGGACCTCAGGAGTGGCGATCAGACTCCAGGACTCCGTTGTCTATTCATCTAAAGAGCCTCGGCACCATACTCGACCAGAATCTTGTTTGATCACCACGTGCAACATGTCGTCAGCTCCTGCGGTTTTCATATCAGGGCTCTACGACACATTCGATCACTTTTGAGTCGTGACGTAGCGGACAAAGTGGCGTGTAGCATCGTATCGACAAGGCTCGATTATTGCAACGCACTGACTACACACACACAAAGCGCTTCCCACAAATGACGACCTTGCTGGTCTCGTCAAAGAGCATAAACCATCAAGCTACTCGTCATCCTCGCAGTGGCTTTCGGCACAACCATCGAAGATGGTGGTCACTGCATTGCACGCTCCAGATCTGCTCCTGCGGCCGTCTGGAACGCTCTGCCGACATTAGGAAGCCACTGGAGCTTATGCACTTTTACATCGAGATTGAAAACGAATTTCTTTAGAACTGCTTTTCGTGTTTAGTTTGTTGTCCTTCCCCCGCACCTCCGATTAGCACGTTTGGCTACGTACGGTGCGAAAGAAGTTCAACGCACAAGCACTTTTACCGAACGTTACACAAATAAAGTATTTAAATGTGGTGGTATCTGAGGACATTGCTCTGTCTTGCTGTCCAAGTCTCGTGACAAACTCCCATTGCTATGAATGCAACTCGGTGAGAGCTGTCTCGGAGCATTCTAGGTAACATGCAATCAATATGTAAACTTATGTTAAGTATGTGCACGCAAACATTTACGTGTTTTAGTCAATTAGTCGAATAGCCACACAGAGCAAAGTAAACCAGCAACATCCGTTTAAAGCACACAAACCCTGGACAGGCTTTGGCCTTCTTTGTTTCTTCACACCGCTTGACAAAGACTGCTGCTATATGCCTGCGGTATTCCTTAGTGTGTTTATTCTATCGGTTGATAGACTAAATACGTGGTAGCTTTACGTGCAGAAAAGGAATTTAAATTGAAGCCCCAGTTGTTTTGTTCAAATGTGATCTAAGCATTTGCCTTGCCCAACCCACACATCTCCCTGTCCATGGTTAAATGCGTTTGTCAGAGCTCGGTTAAGAGTTACACTTGAGCAAGTATTCGTGCATAGTCCATGTGAGAACATGGGGGGGGGGGGCGTGGGGGATGGTGTGACCAGCAACACAACCACCTGGGGCAATTGTCTTCCATGCGTGAAGGTTGACCACTCTACCATCCCTACACTTAGTACAAGTCGCCGTGCACATCTTTACGAATCACATTTTTTAGACACCCAAACCCAATAGGCAGCAAGGTGGACAGGAGATGGCAGTACAGCATTGGGTATTGTCCTGTTGGTGAAAATCTTTGAATGTTATTTCCTCGAATAAGTGGTTATTCTCCAAGCACTGCACTTTACATTTCCACAAACTAAACACTCTTTAACGTAGAAAATGTCACCTTCAAATATCTCTCCACATAAACAATGAAAGTATGTTTTACACATCCCATCAGTTCCACGGCCTCCTGAGTGTGCATACTTTGTGCAGCCTTGATTCAGTACAAGCAAACTCTGGACCAGGTTTCACATTCAGTGTTGCATCAGCAGAGTCAGGCTTACTTGATGCAGTGCTGTTGAACCACCACATGTGATGGGCAAGGCCCCTCTGTTACATGTGTAATACCGTTGACGACTCTTGACGCCGGAGTTGGAGGCACACGGGTTTATTTCACAGCACAACAGTGGGCATATAACACTCGAGGGGGTATCGGCCCCCTCACCCGGCTAGCTGGGAATACACACGCTAGCTACCCTAGCCTGCCTCTTAGTCTTCCACTAACGGGCTAGGGGAGGCTATCTGGCCCGACACTGGTAAGTCGGGCCCGGTACCCGGAGTCCCAGACCTGCTCTGACAAGAGCACCGGCTCTGGCTCTCGGAACCACGCCGCTGGCTCGATCCTGTTCGGCCCTGATAAGGACGTCGAACTAGGGAGTCCAGGGCTTCTAGCTAAGATGTCTTCAGTCTTCTCGTTAGCTTAACATTTCCCCCGAGCCCTCTGACACATCCCCTTTTATACTTAACCCCCGCTGAGGGGTGGGGCCCCGGCTGCCCGGTGTGGACGTCGTTGAGAGCACCCCCCCGTGCACTCACGTAGCCCCGCCCACTGTGTTTGTTTCCCATAAGCTGCCATGCATAACGGCTCTCTCTCTAACACCCCTACACATGCGTGGGTCCTAATCCTTAATGGGACTAGCCAACAGTCCCAGTGCAAAACTTCCCTGGAAGTTATGAGACATTGTCATTCAATATTAAGTAAAATGCTTTAGTACAGGGTGTGTCTTTTAAAAGTATACTCATATCACAGCTATTTATATGGTTGTGGGTACACTTAAAACAGGCAATCTGTAGAAGGGCCAGGTCCTATTGTTATTCTAATGGCTGTGAGTGCTGCGCGTTCTTGGCACGAAGCAGACCCAGGCGCCTGTGATCACAGTGTGTGCGCCGCGTCACCTCCACCCCACACCACCCCTCACGTGCCGTGCCGCTCTCACCAGGTGCACACTGGCAGTAGTCGACCCAGCGGTCTTTCACACGACATGGGGGTCTCTTGGCTCAAGACAAAACGTAACTTCTATGAGGATTATGGAGAAAATTAACATTTCCATCTGGGTTTCTTCCATCAGCTTCCGAGGGATGCGGCCACAGTCACGATTGTGTCTGACACCACACAGACCTTGCCTTGCAAGCTGTGCACAGGGCTTTGCGTGTTGCGTGTGTCGGGATGTGGGCTTCATGTCTGAGCCCCTCACCTTCCTGCGCACCGACCAGCACACCGACAGCATCGCCATTGTCTCCAGCAGCTCCTCTGTTAGGCCCAAAATCTCACCCAGTAACTTGTATCGGCCGTATACGCTGGGTTTGTTGATGGTCTTCAGCAGAGCATTCAAGGCCTCTGTAAAAATGGAGGATGTACGAAAAAGCGCACATCTTAATACCCTGCAGGATGCAGTCTCGTTTGAGTGAAAAGGAGCATTTGAAACGTCAGGGAGATTAACATACACAGAGGTATCCCTCGATTTATGAAAGGGATGCCTTCTTCAAGAAACCCGCGTGGAACGACATCTCGTGAATGGGAACGGCTTTGCCCGTTCACTTTAATGCAAAAGGTTAGAGATGTGTTCCACCTCTACTCCTAACCTAAACATATACACCGACTACTGTACCACTTTTCACAATATGAAACTAATGGTAAATAACATGAATATTAAAACGACTGAATAATAATTGAAAACAAAAGATGTGCTGCACGCTGGAATGACTGCGACGGCGACGTGGAGGCGTTGCTGTTGCACTGTGGGGATACCGTGACGCCGTCGCAGATGGGTGACGATGCAACCTCCCCGTGGGCTCTTGTTTGAATCTAAAAGTGTTCGTAGTTTATGAATAGACGCATCCCTGGCAGATCCCATTAGAGCAAATCTGCACCTCTGCTCTACCTTATGAATATGGGATTCACACCACCTCCTCACAACCTCCTCTACACCTGCTCCTCTACGCCTCCTGCTCCTCGCCACTCTTCCTCCTCTACACCTCCTCCTCTNCACCTCCTCCTCTACACCTCATTCTACATCCCTCCTCTACACCTCCTCCTCCTNACCCTCTCACACCTCCTCTACACCCCCTCCTCCTCTACACCACNTCCTCTACACCTCCTCTCCTCTACACCTCCTCCTCTATACCTCCTCATCTACACCTCCTCCTCTACACCTCCTCCTCCTCACCTCCTCCTCTCCTCTCCACCTCCTCCTCTCCTCTCCCCCTCCTCCTCTCACCTCTCTACACTCCTCTACATCTCCTCTCTACACCTCCTCCTCCTCTACACCTCCTCCTCATCTCCTCTTCTACCATCCTCTACACCTCCTCCTCNACCCTCCTCTACACCTCCTCCTCCTCTACACCTCCTCCCTCCTCTATGCACCTCCTCTNCNCCTCTACACCTCTGCTACACCTCCTCCTCTGCCTCCTCCTNTACACCTCCTCCTCCTCTACAACCGCTACACCCCCTCCACCTCCTCCTCTACACCTCCTCTCTTCTCTACTCCTACTCTCCACCTCCTCCACAACTCCACTTCTTCTCCTCTACTCCTCTCCTNTACTCCTCTACNCCTCCTCCTCCACCTCCGCTAACCTCCTCTTACATCCTCCTCTACAGCCCCCCCTCCCTCCTCTACACCACCTCCTCTACACCTCCTCCTCTACACCTCCTCCACAACCTCTANAACCTGCCTCTACACCACCTCTCTCTACACCTCCTCCTCCTCTCACACCTCCTCCTNCACCTCCTACACCTCCTCTCCACCTCCNCCTCTACTCCTGCCTCTACACCTCCTCCTCCTCCTCCTCCTCCTCCTTTACACCTCCTCCTCCATCTAACACCTCCTCCTCCTCTACACCTCCTCCTCACCCCTCCTCTACACCTGCCTCTACTGCTGCCTCTCTCCTCTACTCCTCCTCCACTCCTCCTCCTCCTCTACACCTCCTCNACACCTCCTCTACACCACCTCCTCTACACCCCCTATCATCCTCCTCCTCTACACCTCCTCCTCTATACCTCCATCTACACCTCCTCCTCTACACCTCCTCCTCTACACCTCCTCCTCCTCTCCACCTCCTCCTCCTCTTCACCTCCTCCTCCTCTACACCTCCTCCTCTCACCTCCTCCTCCTCTACACCCTCCTCTCACCTCCTCGACACCTCCTCCTCTACATCCTCCTCTCACCTCCTCTAACCTCCTCCTCTACACCTCCTCTACACACCCCTCCACATCCTCTCCTCTACATCCCTCCTCTACACCTCCTCCTCCTCTACACCTCCTCCTCCTCTCACCTCCTCCTCCTCTACATCCTACTCTCCTCCTCTACACCTCCTCCTCTATACCACCTCCTCTACCCTCCTCCTCTACACCTCCTCCTCTACACCTCCTCTCTACACCTCCTCTACACCCCTCCTCCACAACNTATTCCTATTCACCTCCTCCTCCTTAACNCCAGTCCTCTACTCNTCCTCCACACCTCCTCCTCCTCGTCCTCCCCTCACACCTCCTCTACCNTCCTCCAACNTCCCTCTCCTCTACACCTCCTCCTCCTCTACACCTNCTCTACACCACCAGTCCTCCTCCTCCTACTCTACACCTCCTCCTCTACACCTCCTCCTCTATACCTCCTCATCTACACCTCCTCCTCTACACCCCTCCTCTACACCTCCTCCTCCTNTCCTCCTCCTCTCCACCTCCTCCTCCTCCTCTACACCTCGTCCTCCTCCTCCTCCTCCTCTACACCTCCTCCTCTACAGCCTCCTCCTCCTCCTCTACACCTCCTCCTCTACACATCCTTCTCCTCTACACCTCCTCCTCCTCTACACCTCCTCCTCCTCTACACCTCCTCCTCCTCTACACCTCCTCCTCTCCCCTCCTCCTCCTCTCCACCTCCTCTTCCTCTACATCTCCTTTACATCTCCTCCTCTACACCTCCTCTACACCTCCTCTACACCTCCGCTACACCACCTCCTCTACACCTCCTCCTCCTCTACACCTCTTCTACACCTCCTCCTCTACACCCTCCTCTACACCTCCTCCTCTACACATCCTCCTCCTCTACACCTCCTCCTCCTCTACACCTCCTCCTCTATACCTCCTCCTCCTCTCCACCTCCTCCTCCTCTCCACCTCCTCCTCCTCTACATCTCCTCTACATCTCCTCTACACCTCCTCCTCTATACCACCTCCTCTACACCTCCTCCTCTACACCTCCTCCTCTACACCTCCTTCTACACCTCCTCCTCTACNCCTCCTCCTNTACTATTCCTATTCACCTCCTCCTNTCCTCCTCCAACCCCTGCCTCCACTCCTCCTCCACACCTCTACTCCTCCTCCACTCCTCCTCCTNTACACCTCTTCTACACCTCCTCCTCCTCTACACCTC
>MU249576.1:45176-95912 GCA_018977245.1 Lethenteron camtschaticum | reverse complement strand
GAGGAGCTTCATCAGATCCGCCAGATGTCTGCTAAAGTGACTCCATCTAGTCAGGGTCCGTGGGCTGGGCGGTATTGACGTCATGACGTCAGCGCGCCCCACCGCTAAGAGCTCATCAGGTGGGGCAGGGCAGATTCAGCGCAGCGAGTACCTTTTAAAGCAAATACAACTTAAATATGAATCCGTTGCTCACGGACACAATCGTATACATGTGTTGTGAACATCAATTAAATTACGCAGTTACACCCCTACCTGCAGAACACCACCATCATATATGAGAGGAACGTCATGTATTTATCAATAAACGCCTGAGAGATTATAGATACTCTTGAAGGAAAATCCAACATATGTTTAAGATTGTTTTGTGTAATCAAAATAACACATGTCTCTAAGTCTGTCTCTCTGCTTCTCCTTGTCTCTGTGTCTGTCTGGACTCTGCCCTTCATTCTTTGCTCTCAGTGTTGTGTGTGCATTCCATCTATGTGTTCTATAAATGCCATGTTCTCTCTATGATCTGTACGTGTTAACCATCTTCTCTGGATTCTTGGAACCACCACCCACCTACTAGAACCACCAGCCTCCTACTAGAACCACCAGCCTCCTACTAGAACCACCAGCCTCCTAGAACCACCAGCCACCTACTAGAACCACCAGCCAACTACTTGAACCAACAGCCACCTACTAGAACCACCAGCCTCCTACTAGAACCACCAGCCTCCTACTAGAACCACCAGCCTCCTACTAGAACCACCAGCCTCCTACTAGAACCACCAGCCACCTACTAGAACCACCAGCCTCCTACTAGAACCACCAGCCTCCTAGAACCACCAGCCTCCTACTAGAACCACCAGCCTCCTACTAGATCCACCAGCCTCCTACTAGAACCACCAGCCACCTACTAGAACCACCAGCCTCCTACTAGAACCACCAGCCTCCTACTAGAACCACCAGCCTCCTATTAGAACCACCAGCCTCCTACTAGAACCACCAGCCTCCTACTAGAACCACCAGCCTCCTACTAGAACCACCAGCCTCCTACTAGAACCACCAGCCTCCTACTAGAACCACCAGCCTCCTACTAGAACCACCAGTCACCTACTAGAACCACCAGCCTCCTACTAGAACCACCAGCCACCTACTAGAACCACCAGCCTCCTACTAGAACCACCAGTCACCTACTAGAACCACCAGCCTCCTACTAGAACCACCAGTCACCTACTAGAACCACCAGCCACCTACTAGAACCACCAGCCTCCTACTGGATCCACCAGCCACCTACTAGAACCACCAGTCACCTACTAGAACCACCAGCCTCCTACTAGAACCACCAGTCACCTACTAGAACCACCAGCCACCTACTAGAACCACCAGCCTCCTACTAGAACCACCAGCCACCTACTAGAACCACCAGTCACCTACTAGAACCACCAGCCACCTACTAGAACCACCAGCCTCCTACTGAACCACCAGCCTCCTACTAGAACCACCAGCCACCTACTAGAACCACCAGCATCCTACTAGAACCACCAGCCTCCTACTAGAACCACCAGCCACCTACTAGAACCACCAGCCACCTACTAGAACCACCAGCCTCCTACTAGAACCACCAGCCACCTACTAGAACCACCAGCCACCTACTAGATCCACCAGCCACCTACTAGAACCACCAGCCACCTACTAGAACCACCAGCCACCTACTAGAACCACCAGCCTCCTACTAGAACAACCAGCCACCTACTAGAACCAACAGTCACCTACTAGAACCACCAGCCACCTACTAGAACCACCAGCCACCTACTAGAACCACCAGCCACCTACTAGAACCACCAGTCACCTACTAGAACCACCAGCCACCTACTAGAACCACCAGCCACCTAATAGAACCACCAGCCACCTACTAGAACCACCAGTCACCTACTAGAACCCCAAGTCACCTACTAGAACCACCAGTCACCTACTAGAACCACCAGTCACCTACTAGAACCACCAGCCACCTACTAGAACCACCAGCCACCTACTAGAACCACCAGCCACCTACTAGAACCACCAGTCACCTACTAGAACCACCAGCCTCCTACTAGAACCACCAGTCACCTACTAGAACCACCAGTCACCTACTAGAACCACCAGCAACCTACTAGAACCACCAGCCACCTACTAAAACCACCAGTCACCTACTAGAACCACCAGCCTCCTACTAGAACCACCAGCACCTACTAGAACCACCAGCCACCTACTAGAACCACCAGTCACCTACTAGAACCACCAGCCACCTACTTGAACCACCAGTCACCTACTAGAACCACCAGCCACCTACTAGAACCACCAGTCACCTACTAGAACCACCAGCATCCTACTAGAACCACCAGCCACCTACTAGAACCACCAGCCACCTACTAGAACCACCAGTCACCTACTAGAACCACCAGCCTCCTACTAGAACCACGAGTCACCTACTAGAACCACCAGTCACCTACTAGAACCACCAGCAACCTACTAGAACCACCAGCCACCTACTAAAACCACCAGTCACCTACTAGAACCACCAGCCTCCTACTAGAACCACCAGCCACCTACTAGAACCACCAGCCACCTACTAGAACCACCAGTCACCTACTAGAACCACCAGCCACCTACTTGAACCACCAGTCACCTACTAGAACCACCAGCCACCTACTAGAACCACCAGTCACCTACTAGAACCACCAGCCTCCTACTAGAACCACCAGCCACCTACTAGAACCACCAGCCACCTACTAGAACCACCAGTCACCTACTAGAACCACCAGCCACCTACTTGAACCACCAGCCTCCTACTAGAACCACCAGCACCCTACTAGAACCACCAGTCACCTACTAGAACCACCAGTCACCTACTAGAACCACCAGCCTCCTACTAGAACCACCAGTCACCTACTAGAACCATCAGCCACCTACTAGAACCACCAGTCACCTACTAGAACCACCAGCCACCTACTAGAACCACCAGTCTCCTACTAGAACCACCAGCCACCTACTAGAACCACCAGTCACCTACTAGAACCACCAGCCTCCTACTAGAACCACCAGCCTCCTACTAGAACCACCAGCACCTACTAGAACCACCAGCCACCTACTAGAACCACCAGTCACCTACTAGAACCACCAGCCACCTACTAGAACCACCAGTCTCCTACTAGAACCACCAGCCACCTACTAGAACCACCAGTCTCCTACTAGAACCATCAGCCACCTACTAGAACCACCAGTCACCTACTAGAACCACCAGTCACCTACTAGAACCACCAGCTCCTACTAGAACCACCAGCCACCTACTAGAACCACCAGTCACCTACTAGAACCACCAGTCACCTACTAGACCACCAGCCTCCTACTAGAACCACCAGTCACCTACTAGAACCACCAGTCACCTACTAGAACCACCAGCCTCCTACTAGAACCACCAGCCACCTACTAGAACCACCAGCCACCTACTAGAACCACCAGTCACCTACTAGAACCACCAGTCACCTACTAGAACCACCAGCCTCCTACTAGAACCACCAGTCACCTACTAGAACCACCAGTCACCTACTAGAACCACCAGCCTCCTACTAGAACCACCAGCCTCCTACTAGAACCACCAGCCTCCTACTAGAACCACCAGTCACCTGCTAGAACCACCAGCCACCTACTAGAACCACCAGCCTCCTACTAGAACCACCAGCCACCTACTAGAACCACCAGCCTCCTACTAGAACCACCAGCCTCCTACTAGAACCACCAGCCTCCTACTAGAACCACCAGCCACCTACTAGAACCACCAGCCACCTACTAGAACCACCAGCCTCCTACTAGAACCACCAGCCACCTACTAGAACCACCAGCCACCTACTAGAACCACCAACCTCCTACTAGAACCACCAGCCACCTACTAGAACCACCAGCCTCCTACTAGAACCACCAGTCACCTACTAGAACCACCAGCTTCCTACTAGAACCACCAGCCTCCTACTAGAACCACCAGTCACCTACTAGAACCACCAGCCACCTACTAGAACCACCAGCCACCTACTAGAACCACCAGCCACCTCTAGAACCACCAGCCTCCTACTAGAACCACCAGCCACCTACTAGAACCACCAGCCACCTACTAGAACCACCAGCCACCTACTAGAACCACCAGCCACCTACTAGAACCACCAGCCTCCTACTAGAACCACCAGCCACCTACTAGAACCACCAGCACTACCTACTAGAACCACCAGTCACCTACTAGAACCACCAGCCACCTACTAGAACCACCAGCCTCCTACTAGAACCACCAGCCACCTACTAGAACCACCAGCCACCTACTAGAACCACCAGCCCCTACTAGAACCACCAGCCACCTACTAGAACCACCAGCCACCTACTAGAACCACCAGCCACCTACTAGAACCACCAGCCACCTACTAGAACCACCAGCCTCCTACTAGAACCACCAGCCACCTACTAGAACCACCAGCCACCTACTAGAACCACCAGCCACCTACTAGAACCACCAGCCACCTCTAGAACCACCAGCCTCCTACTAGAACCACCAGCCACCTACTAGAACCACCAGCCACCTACTAGAACCACCAGCCACCTACTAGAACCACCAGCCACCTACTAGAACCACCAGCCACCTACTAGAACCACCAGTCACCTACTAGAACCACCAGCCTCCTACTAGAACCACCAGCCACCTACTAGAACCACCAGCCACCTACTAGAACCACCAGTCACCTACTAGAACCACCAGCCACCTACTAGAACCACCAGCCTCCTACTAGAACCACCAGCCACCTACTAGAACCACCAGCCACCTACTAGAACCACCAGCCTACTACTAGAACCACCAGCCTCCTACTAGAACCACCAGCACCTACTAGAACCACCAGCCTCCTACTAGAACCACCAGCCACCTCTAGAACCACCAGCCTCCTACTAGAACCACCAGCCACCTACTAGAACCACCAGCCACCTACTAGAACCACCAGCCTCCTACTAGAACCACCAGCCACCTACTAGAACCACCAGCCTCCACTAGAACCACCAGCCACCTACTAGAACCACCAGCCTCCCACTAGAACCACCAGCCACCTACTAGAACCACCAGCCTCCTACTAGAACCACCAGCCACCTACTAGAACCACCAGCCACCTACTAAAACCACCAGCCTCCTACTAGAACCACCAGCCACCTACTAGAACCACCAGCCTCCTACTAGAACCACCAGCCACCTACTAGAACCACCAGCCTCCTACTAGAACGACCAGCCACCTACTAGAACCACCAGCCACCTACTAGAACCACCAGCCACCTACTAGAACCACCAGCCACCTACTAGAACCACCAGCCTCCTACTAGAACCACCAGCCACCTACTAGAACCACCAGTCACCTACTAGAACCACCAGCCACCTACTAGAACCACCAGTCACCTACTAGAACCACCAGCCACCTACTAGAACCACCAGCACCTACTAGAACCACCAGCCTCCTACAGAACCACCAGCCACCTACTAGAACCACCAGCCACCTACTAGAACCACCAGCCACCTACTAGAACCACCAGTCACCTACTAGAACCACCAGCCACCTACTAGAACCACCAGCCTCCTACTAGAACCACCCCACCTACTAGAACCACCAGCCTCCTACTAGAACCACCAGCCTCCTACTAGAACCACCAGCCACCTACTAGAACCACCAGCCACCTACTAGAACACCAGCCTCCTACTAGAACCACCGCCTCCTACTAGAACCACCAGCCTCCTACTAGAACCACCAGCCCTCCTACTAGAACCACCAGCCTCCTACTAGAACCACCAGCCTCCTACTAGAACCACCAGCCACCTACTAGAACCACCAGTCACCTACTAGAACCACCAGTCACCTACTAGAACCACCAGCCTCCTACTAGAACCACCAGCCTCCTACTAGAACCACCAGCCTCCTACTAGAACCCCAGCCTCCTACTAAACCACCAGCCTCCTACTAGAACCACCAGCCTCCTACTAGAACCACCAGCCACCTACTAGAACCACCAGCCTCCTACTAGAACCACCAGCGTCCTACTAGAAACACCAGCACCTACTAGAACCACCAGCCACCTACTAGAACCACCAGCCTCCTACTAGAACCACCAGCCTCCTACTAAACCACCAGCCACCTACTAGAACCACCAGCTTCCTACTAGAACCACAGCACCTACTAGAACCACCAGTCACCTACTAGAACCACCAGCCTCCTACTAGAACCACCAGCCACCTATAGAACCACCAGCCCCTACAGAACCACCAGCCACCTACTAGAACCACCAGCCACCTACTAGAACCACCAGCCTCCTACTAGAACCACCAGCCACCTACTAGAACCACCAGCCACCTACTGAACCACCAGCCTCCTACTAGAACCACCAGCCACCTACTAGAACCACCAGCCTCCTACTAGAACCACCAGCCACCTACTAGAACCACCAGCCTCCTACTAGAACCACCAGCCTACCTACAGAAACCACCAGCCTCCTACTAGAACCACCAGCCACCTACTAGAACCCCAGCCACCTACTAGAACCACCAGCCTCCTACTAGAACCACCAGCCCCTACTAGAACCACCAGCCACCTACTAGAACCACCAGCCTCCTACTAGAACCACCAGCCACCTACTAGAACCACCAGCCTCCTACTAGAACCACCAGCCACCTACTAGAACCACCAGCCACCTACTAGAACACCAGCCTCCTACTAGAACCACCAGCCACCTACTAGAACCACCAGCCTCCCTACTAGAACACCAGCCACCTACTAGAACCACCAGCCTCCTACTAGAACCACCAGCCACCTACTAGAACCACCAGCCACCTACTAGAACCACCAGCCTCCTACTAGAACCACCAGCCACCTACTAGAACCACCAGCCTCTACTAGAACCACCAGCCACCTACTAGAACCACCAGCCTCCTACTAGAACCACCACCACCTACTAGAACCACCACCACCTACTAGAACCCACCAGCCACCTACTAGAACCACCAGCCACCTACTAGAACCACCAGCCACCTACTAGAACCACCAGCCACCTACTAGAACCACCAGTCACCTACTAGAACCACCAGCCACTACTAGAACCACCAGCCTCCTACTAGAACACCACCACCTACTAGAACCACCAGCCTCCTACTAGAACCACCAGCCTCCTACTAGAACCACCAGCCACCTACTAGAACCACCAGCCTCCTACTAGAACCACCAGCCACCTACTAGAAACCACCAGCCACCTACTAGAACCACCAGCCACCTACTAGAACCACCAGCCTCCTACTAGAACCACCAGCCTCCTACTAGAACCACCAGCCTCCTACTAGAACCACAGGCCTCCTACTAGAACCACCAGCCACCTACTAGAACCACCAGCCACCTACTTGAACCACCAGTCACCTACTAGAACCACCAGCCTCCTACTAGAACCACCAGCCTCCTACTAGAACCACCAGCCTCCTACTAGAACCACCAGCCTCCTACTAGAACCACCAGCCTCCTACTAGAACCACCAGCCTCCTACTAGAACCACCAGCCTCCTACTAGAACCACCAGCCACCTACTAGACCACTAGCCCTCCTACTAGAACCACCAGCGTCCTACTAGAACCACCAGCACCTACTAGAACCACCAGCCACCTCTAAACCACCACCTCCTCTAGAACCACCAGCCTCCTACTAGAACCACCACCACCTACTAGAACCACCAGTCACCTACTAGAACCACCACCTCCTACTAGAAACCACCAGCCCTACTAGAACCACCAGCCCCTACTAGAACCACCAGTCACCTACTAGAACCACCACCACCTACTAGAACCACCACCTCCTCTACAGAACCACCAGCCACCTACTAGAACCACCACCACCACTAGAACCACCAGCTACTCTAAACAGACCACTCTAGCCACTGACCACCAGCCTCCTACTAGAACCACCAGCCACCTACTAGAACCACCAGCCACCTCTAGAACCACCAGCCTCCTACTAGAACCACCAGCCACCTACTAGAACCACCAGCCCCTCTAGACCACATCCTACTAGAACCTCAGCCACCTCTAGACCACCTCACCTACACCACCACCACCTCTAGACCACCAGNCTCCTACTAGACCACCACCACCTCTAGACCACCTCCTCTACACCACCTCCTCTAGACCACCACCTCTACAGGACCACCAGCCACCTACTAGAACCACCACCACCTCTAGACCACCANTCACCTACAGAACCACCAGCACCTACTAGAACCACCAGCTCCTCTAGACCACCACCTCCTCTAAACCACCACCACCTCTAGACCACCAGCTCCTCTAGACCACCACCACCTCTAGACCACGTCACCTACAGAACCACCAGACCTCCTACTAGACACCACCACCTATACACCACCCCCTCTAGAAACCACCAGTCACCTACTAGAACCACCAGCCACCTCTAGACACCAGCCTCCTCTAAACCACCACCACCTCTAGACCACCAGCACCTCTAGACCACCACCTCCTCTAGAANCCACCACCACCTCTAGAACCACCACCTCCTACTAGAACCACCACCACCTCTAGAACCACCAGACCTCCTCTAGACCACCACTACCTACAGAACCACCAGCCTCCACTAGAACCACCACCACCTCTAGACCACCACCACCTCTAGACCACCAGCCCTCTAGACCACCACCTCCTCTACACCACCACCTCTAAACACCACCTCCTCTAGACACCACCACCTCTAAACACCACCTCCTACTAGACACCACCACCTCTAGACCACCACCACCTCTAGACCACCACCTCCTCTAGAACCACAGCCACCTCTAGACACCACCTCCCACTAGAACCACCCCCACCTACTCCACCACCTCCTCTAGACCACCACCACCTCTAGAACACCACCACCTCTAGAACCACCAGCCCCTCTCCACCACCACCTCTAGACCACCACCTCCTCTAGAACCACCAGCCACCTACTAGACACCACCTCCTCTAGACCACCACCACCTCTAGAACCACCACCCACCTACTAGAACCACCACCACCTCTAGAACCACCACCACCTCTAGAACCACCAGCCCACCCTACTAGACCACCANCCACCTCTAGACCACACATCACCTCTACACCACCACCTCTAGCCACCACCTCCTCTAGAACCACCACCACCTCTAGAACCACCACCTCCTCTAGACCACCAGCCATCCTCTAGAACCACCAGCCACCTACTAGACACCACCTCCTCTAGACCACCANCCACCTACTGAACCACCAGCCCTCTAGACCACCAGCACCTCTAGACACCAGCCTCCTCTAGACACCAGCCCCTCTACACCACCTCCTCTAGACACCACCTCCTCTAGACCACCACCACCTCTAGACCACCAGTCCCTACTGAACCACCAGTCACCTCTAGACCACAGCCTCCTCTAGACCACCANCCTCCTCTAGACCACCANCCTCCTNCTAGACACCAGACCTCCTNCTACACCAGCTCCTCTAGACCACCANCCTCCTCTACACCACCTCCTCTAGACCACCAGCCCCTCTAGACCACAGCCCCTCTAGACCACCAGCTCCTCTACACCACCTCTAGACCACCACCACCTCTAGACCACCACCTCCTCTACACCACCTCCTCTAGAACACCACCACCTCTACACTCCTCCTCTACACCTCTTCCTCTACACCTCTTCCTCTACACCTCACCCCTCCTCCTCCTCTCCTCCTCCTCCTCTACACCTACCTCCTCCACACCTCCTCCTCCTCCTCTACACCACCTCCTCTACACCTCCTCTTCTACAACTCTTCCTCTACACCTCTTCTTCTACACCTCCTCCTCCTCTACACCTCCTCCTCTTCACCCCTCCTCCTCTACACCTCCTCCTCCTACACCTCCTCCTCTACACCTGTGGTGTACCCCAGCGACGTCCCCAGCGGCGTACCCCGGCGATGTCCCCGGCGGTGTCCCCAGCAGTGTCCCCACGTTTACTTTGTCAGCGTCCACGAGGTCTCTGCCTCTCGCTGCTCTCCGTAGGCCACCGTCTCGATGCGGCCACTGCGTCTTCACGCTGCGCCACGTTCCCCATTTGTCCTCACTACATAAACCGCCGCTTGTTGTGGGGTGCTGCACGCGACGCTCGTGCGGTGACGACAACCCCCCCCCCCCCCCCTCCGTGCCTCAGGCCGTGCTCCGCGCCGTCAAGGGCTTCATCTCGTGCTGCTCCTCCTCCAGATCCAAAGGGGTGCAGGCTCGGCTCGCAGGTAACGACAGCCTCTAGGTAACAGCAGCCCCGAGGCAACAGCAGCCTGGTAATAGCAGTTCGGGGGACATATGAAGAGACACAGGGTAGCTGGGTGTTTGTTGCACTGAGTGGCACGATTCCCCGTCAAGTTGCTCGTCTTGCTAACGCCGAGTCTCCCGTGGTTGCCGACGTCTGTTGCCCCGCGCGCGCCGCTTGCCGTGTCCCAGGCGTCCCCAAGTGGCAGGAGGGTGACGTGCAGGCCTGGCTGGAGGAGAGCAGCCTGGGCGCCTACTGCCCCAACTTCACGCAGATCGACGGCCGCATCCTCCACTCCCTCCTGGAGATCCGCCAGCAGGTGGCACGGGACACCACGTGGTGTCACCACACAGCACCACGTGGGGCACCACACACAGCACCACGTGGGGGCACCACACAGCACCACGTGGGGTCACCACACACAGCACCACGTGGGGCACCACACAGCACCACGTGGTGTCACCACACACAGCACCACGTGGGGCCACCACGTGGGTCACCACACACAGCACCACGTGGGGCACCACACAGCACCACGTGGTGTCACCACACACAGCGCCACGTGGTGACACCACACACAGCACCACGTGGGCACCACACAGCACCACGTGGGGCACCACACACAGAACCACGCGTCAGGCTTAACCCTGCGGCTCCTCACCAGCTCCTCACACAGCTCCTCACCTCCTCACCCAGCTCCTCACCCAGCTCCTCCTCGATGTCTTTGTCTCACATCTTCTCTTCCTGTTCTCAGGCCCCGGAGTTCTTTGCCATGGTGGCACGGGAAGTGGGCGGCTTCCACCGCCTGGAGGACTTCCTCAAGTTCCTGGATGCTGTGGAGAAACTGGACTGATGAGGTTCACTGTCCACTCACCACACTCACCATGCACTACCACACATTCACCACGCTGAACACCACCTCACACTCACCACACTCACCATGCACTACCACACATTCACACGTAGTGAACACCACCACTCTCACACTCACCACACCACCATCACTACCACACATTCACCACACAGTGAACACCACCGCTCTCACACCACCACACTCACCATGCACTACTACACATTCACCACCAGTGAACACCACCGCTCTCACACTCACCACACTCACCATCACTACTACACATTCACCACGCAGTGAACACCACCACCACACTCACCACACTANCACACATCACCACTCTCACACTCACCACACAGTGAACACCACCGTCTCNCANTCACACACTCACCATGCACNCTACACATTCACACCGTGAACACCGCCACTCTCACACTCGCCACCCTCACTCCTCTCCCATCACCACTCTCACGCGCTCCTGTGCTCTGTTTCACAGGACGTTCAGCTGCACCTTTTTCTGCTGCTGCTGCTGCTGCTGTTGCAGGTGGCAGAGTCGAGGACAGAGCAGCTGATTGGAGCTCAACCACACAAACACAGCACAACCACACGCGTGATGACAACCACACACATGACATGACAACTACATACCGTACGTCCAGACACACCGGGACTGCACCGAAATGCCGCCGAGCACCAGTGACTGTCATGCGCACTTGAATACCAAACCTCTAATTCTACGCCTCTAACTCTACGCCTCTAACTCTACGCTCTAACTGACACTGATAGCTCCAGCCGGCATTTTTACCACAGCTAACGCATTCTCTGATAACACACGCCACACAGGTGACGCAGGAGACGCAGGTGACCCACATCCTGCACAGCCAACAGGGCTCGTTGACGACCATGGGTACTGGACCCTGAACAGGGCTTGGGCCCACGGCCGCACGCACTCACTCACACACTCACTCACGCACTCACACACTCACTCACACACACACACACTCACAGACTGACTGGCTCCTTACACACACACACTCATGCTCTCTCTGACATAGTGAGTCTCACACTGACACAGGCTCTGTCTCTCTCTCTAATCCATAGTGACTCACACTCACACTCTCTCTCTCACATAGTGAGTCTCACACTGACACACTCTGTGACCTGCATGGCCATGAGTGAGTGGCCTCACACTGACACAGGCTCTGTGATGCCTNCCTGAGGCCATGAGGGCGCTCACACTGGCACAGGCTCTGTGCTGCTGCTGCTTGCAGGCAACACCGAACGCCCGTGGCCCATGACCACCTGTGGACGTGAAGAGGCCATCCACTGTCCCAATCAGCTTCTGGTCTCTGGGTTTTCTTTTTTTTGTCATGATTCTGTTTACCATGCAGCAGCAGTAGGAGGAGGAGGCTTTAGTGACCAATATTATCCAAAGAGGCTTTTGGGTTAAATTGCGTGAATATAAATGCACCACCCAACACAGCCAACTAGTAAGGTTTGTCTCGTAAACAAAACCTGCCAATGAGTGACGAGTACAGCACTAAGCGGCTGTGTGTTGAGAGTAAACCCACTACAACATCTACACTCGAGTACGCCGTTTCGCCGGTAATTACAACTGGCCTGATGTCTGTGTCAGGTGGTGGCGGGTTTAACGACATTTACACAATCTCACCCACAACAATCCTCTATTGTCGATGTCACGATCCTCCTCGTCAATCGCAGTTAATCCGATGGGTGTCGTTGGACCGGGCCTCATAGTGACGAGCGAGGTGCCCGGCTGGGATTCGCGTGAACGCAGCGGCGGCTCCGTGTGCACGTCAACACCGGCAGCAGCAGCAGCAGGGACGCGGTCAGGTGGGGGTGGCGGTGTGGGAATGTGCAGCGAGAGTGGGAGACGGCTCACTCGCGCGGCGCCTGGAGGGAGAGGCGTCGTCGCGGGCGGTGGGCCCCTGGGTCCGGGTTGGGCAGCAGGAGGAGGGCAGTGCCGTGGACGTGGGCACTCGTGCAAGTGCAGCGAGTGGAGACGGAGCCTGGTGGAGGCGGCATTTAATCTCGTAACTTTTGCTTTAATTTTAACATTTTACACGATAAAGTAGATTCTAGTGCAACCGTTAGGGTTTGGTTACGATGGTCCGAGCGCGATTCCATCCGGCAGAGCGGCCCTGGCCGCTGTTCACGGCGGGGGTTCTCCACTGTAGCTGTGCTGCAGGTGCCTACGAGCGAGGCCGTGGATAGCGCGGTGCGGAGACGACCAAGGAGTCGGTGTGGAAGAGCCATCGGCTCCAAGAAGCCCTGGCGAGTCGTGAGGAGCAGCAGCAGCTGCAGCAGCAGCAGCAGCGGCAGCAGCAGCGGAACCATCGGGGCTGCAGACCCAGAAGGCCGAGAGCCTTCTGCTCCTCGTCACCTGCCTGCCGTGGTGGCCTCGATTAGCACCATCGCAATCAAACACAAAGTAGAACCTGGGCTCGTGCTCATGACAGTAGAAGACGGCGTTAGGTTCTAATTAAGCGTCGGGTGAGGTCGTCCCGCCAGCTCTACCGCTCGCCTGGGAGGAGCCATAACCAATAGAATCCTGTGGCCGGGTTCACTCTGAACTCTGACCTCGTGCCCAGTCCCTCGCTGGCTTCGTGCCGTCTCCCCTCTTCTTCTTCTCCTCCTCGCGTGAGCCCCGTGCGTCACGCTCCATCCTCCCACTCCGCAAGAGCCTCCCAGGTGCTGCTGTAGACTTGGCGGCTAAGGGATGAGGTTATTAAAAGGCATTCTGCATTTTCTTCAAAGTAATCAATAACCATTAAAAGTCGACGTGATTGTCATGTGAAACCCGCTGCTTGCTAATTGCTCCATTAAACATCTACTGCAGCCCTTGCCCGAGTCTGTTGGCAGTGCCTCGTGCTGTGGGTGGTCTCCGTGACCCCGTGGCCTTGCACAGACATTGCTGGGGAATGCGACAGTGCGAGTGACAACTACGCACACCACACACACACTGTACACAAACTATGTACACCACACACACTGTATACACCACACACTGTGTACACGACAGTGTGTAAACTACACACGCTATTGTATACACATACTTGGTACACTACACACCGTGTGTACACGACACTGTTGTATATGCCGGGTCTTGAAAAAATATAAAAATATAAAAATAATTGAAAAAGTAGAAATGCATAAGTATCCTCAATCATGCTAATGTATGTAATTATGTGTATAAATTACGATAATTGGGGAGGTAATCATATTAAGTTATGCACACATATGCGATCATGCTATTGTATGCAGTTATAATAATGCTTAGCTTCATTTTTTAGGGTTGTATTATCAATCGGGATATACAATGAGTTGCTTTAACATTTACTGATTATGTCTTAGTGTGTTTATGTCAGGTCTCCAAATTCAAATCTCACCGCAGGATACAGTTCTTATAATTAAGATTATTAACTTAGGAAGGCACCACTCAGACACTTTTGTGTTAAGCAACTTTAATTTCTAAACAAAAACATAACACTCTAATATGCGAACTCTTATGATTGGAATTGTTAACACAGTACTCCTGGAGATGTTCTCCTCATTGATCCGTACCTTTAACCCTCAATGATTACGTTTGTTAAACTGGGTAACAGAACAATCGATTAATTCCTCGGAGTAACGCGAGCATATACGGCGATAGGAAAAAGTCCTTAAACATGCATGCGACGATATTTATACGAACGGCAATAAAGAGACATCCCGAAGGCAAAGTATGCGTCAATGAATTCATTGGTAAGATTATGCATTTAACGAGTTGTCTTGGAACAATTGTGTGCGGCAGTGTGCCTACTTCAGCAAATGCTTACCAATTGGCTAAGGCTTCAATAAATTTGCGGGCAAGATTCTGTGATCAAAAGAAAGATTTCAACACAATATTCTCCCTGTGAGTGTGTAAATTCGTAACGTAGGTTTCTAACGTTTAGTTTACATCGATTAATTCATTGGAAATATTTATGCAATTAAAAAGAAAAATAACTACTAAAATACTTCTAAACGACCATATCCACGTAACTCAATGGGCAGCAATGTTCTTCGTTATCACTAATAGTTGACGCACCCTTATCATTAGTCTTATTATCAGTCCGGGTATGTGTTTCATGTGTGTGTGGGGATTTGTCTCCTTCATCCTTATTATTAGTCCAGGTATGTTTTATGTGTGTGTGTGGTTTGGTTTCCTTGATCAATTCTTTGCGTCAGGCAGACACCGGGCGATGTGTGGTAGCGGTGTGAGTGTGGGCGTGTCATACAAACAGCTTCCTCGCTCGTTTTCTATGAGGCAGCATCTGCAAGCTCCTTCCGCTGCTGGATAAACTGCGTCGGCATGATGCTTGTATTTGAAGGCGCTCGTAGCGCTCGCTGCTTGTCCGCTGGCAGCTGACACCCTTGCTCGGTGGCGCCCGGTGGCGCTGCTGCGCGCTCTCTCCTGCTCCGTGCTCTCTCTGGCGGTGCGCGATTGCGCGTGCAGCTGCCGGGTGGGAGCTGGCACTCAGTGTAGAGTGACTTTGAGCGATACTTCTTCTGTCAGCGCTGAACTCGTACTGGGTAGCCCGTCGCTACTCAGCAAGCCTCGCCCTTCTGTATTGTATAGTTTTCTGTCGCTGGCAGGAGTCTTCTGTCGCTGGCTGGAGTCTTCCATGTATGGGTCGTGTCTCTGTTTTTACGTGAAAATCTCTCCCCTCGGCTCGCCTTCTCACAAAGGACCGGAACTTCCTTTGATTTCGCTCTCAGCCTGTGGGAACAGCTGTTTGTCCGGGGTACGTGTGTGTGTTCTGATCTTATTGAATATAAGTTTCATCAAAGCCTGGTTCCTGTCGCCTTCCTCGAGCCATCCCGCCATCAAAGGAAACAGCTGCTCCAGATTGCCCCCATGTGCGTCTTTTCAGTCCTCCAACCCTCTGCAATAATTAATCTGGTAGGGGTCCCCCATCTTCGGCACGGTCGACGACCCAGTAGCGACTGCGACCACCCTCCGTGCCAATTTCCGCCACTGTGTCAGCGAGCAACGCGGATCCCTTAAGAGTCCCCCGTTAGAACAGGCCCCGGAATGCATACCGACGGTGATGCATGAGATGACAGGCCTTGCCGGGTGTCTGATGCGTTCTGACTTGCCTAACACGGTTGACTCTCTGGCGTTGACGTTGCGTCCTTGGCCAGGGACTCCAGCTGAAGAGGCGGGCGAGGGCGACTCCGACAGTCCCGCGCGAAGTGTCCAAGACGCCCGCAGCGGTAACACGACGAGTCGGCCCGACGCCCGGCTCCCCTCCCATCTCGACGATCCCTCAGCGGCGGGCCGGAGCGCGACTCCGCTCCCCTCGAGGAACCCACTGGGCCGCCGCTGCAGAGAGATCGCCAGACCCCTCTCGTCCGGCACGAAGACGGCCTTTGACGGAGTCCACCCAGCGGCGCCTCCCTCCACGGTCGGGCTCCCCGTCCAGGCGGTCACCTGTGCCCAACGGCGCAAGTTGAACTGCGCATCGAGGCACTTGGCTGCCATCCGGGAGGTCAGCTGCTCATGGCCGCATATCGGAATGCCCAAGTCCTTGGACAGCTCCAACATCTTACCCAGTATCAAGGGCTCCAACAAGTCGGGCTCCGTCTCTGGATAAGTGGCCATGGCCAGCTCAAGCACAGCGCCCGGAAAGCCATAGGCAATTCCTCGGGTGCCCGTTGCCTCTGGACGAATCTGCGGTGTGCGTCGTCCGGAGGCTCGTACGCTTCCGCCATCTCTTCGAACGCCCCTTTCAGCGTCGCTTTCTTCGCGGCCTTGATGGAGCGGAAGAATTTCAAAG
Organism: Lethenteron camtschaticum; assembly: GCA_018977245.1. Lineage (NCBI taxonomy): Eukaryota > Metazoa > Chordata > Hyperoartia > Petromyzontiformes > Petromyzontidae > Lethenteron > Lethenteron camtschaticum. The sequence goes on along the minus strand of MU249576.1, from coordinate 78,921 downwards.
ACTTGTCATCCAGGAGCGTCGGCAGAACTTCCAAGGCCTCCGCATCCGTCCACTTGGCGGATCGGACGGTCGACTCAAAACGCCACGCAAATGCGCTCCAATCTCCTCCAATTGAGAATTATTTAATCGTCGTCAGGCGATGGCTGCGAGTCCCTGAGCTGCTGTCTTCCGATGCAGGCGTCTCCTGCGGCGGCGACAAGATGGCGTCTTCCCGCCGTGGCAGCGACAAGATGGCGGCTTCCCGCCCCGGCGGCGACAAGATGGCGGCTTCCTGCCCGGCGGCGACAAGATGGCGGCTTCCCGCCCGGCAGCGACAAGATGGCGGCTTCCTGCCCGGCGGCGACAAGATGGCGGCTTCCCGCCCCGGCAGCGACAAGATGGCAGCTTCCCGCCGTTCGTCCGCGACCACACCCAAGATGGCGGCGTCCTACCGCGTGTCGGAGAGGGCGGGAAGAGTCACAGAGGCCCCAATGGCGGACGGCTCGGCCCCACCCGAAGGCTCCCCACTTGAAGGCCCGCCGCGTGGCCGATCCGGCATCGTCGCTGGCGCGACCAGGGTGACTAAATCCAGCAAAACGGCCCGCAGCGAATCAAGCTGGACTGCTACGTGTCGCCAGCCGTCCTCGGCGCCCGTCGACGCAGACGGCCCGGCCGCCCCGATGACATCTTGTACTCCTGTCGTGTCGCTCGCCGCCACTTCACCCACGCCTTCCATTGTCGGGACCGCCACCGCCGGAGGAAGGTCCTCTTCGTCTTCTGAAGATGGTGCAGGTATATTCTTTTTCTTGAGATGTTTCGACATCTCGTTCCACTTCCGACACCAGTGTAATAAAAGACTCCGTCAGGAGATGCTGGTCTCCATTCGTCTTTTATTCAGGTTCTTCTCCGGACCCCCACTGGTCTCCCCTCGGACCAGAGTCGTTCCGCGCACGCTCCCTCTCGCGTGCCACGCACGCACGCTCTCTCTCGCGTGCCCCGCACGCTCCTCCGTTAGCTCCTCTATTCCCGCACTCCGCACACTGCTGGCCGACGGCGTGCAGAGGTCCTTCGGCCACGTGGCCGATGGCGTGGATCTTTCCTCACCACCTAACGTGACTCAGCCTCTTAACTTCCCCGACTGCCCCTATCTCTTCCGGGCTCCCACTTATATACATTGCCCCCACGTGACCCTGACTCCTCTCCTTCTGGATCGTTAGATCCGGCCTTCCCATACTACCCCGCTGGCTCCGCCCCCATTCACCTCGCCTCCCATTGGAGCCGAGGTGAACGGTGGCCCCTCCCACACGCCCCGCAGACCAGGCTCTGGCCCCCAATATCCCGGGCCGTGTGATTGGACCAGAGCCCAGCAACAACCCCATTTACGCTCGCATTACACAGATAAACACAATTACAGGAGGGTAGCGACCCTAACACTCGAAGAGGTAACGGCCTCTTCACCCGGTCTATCGGAGGAAGTGTTCCACAGCTAACGCCCCACGTTAACTCCCTACTTCCCCCTATCTCAGACCTTCCTCCCGATGAGGCTAGCTAGCCTGGCCCAGCTTCGGCACAGGTCCCGTCCACCATCCACACGAGTCCGGCCCTCAGAAGGACATCGGACCTCGCTGCTCTGGGTCGCACCACTGGCTTGCTCTGCCCGGCCTCAAAAGGGCAGCGGGTTAGAGGAGCTCCAGGGTCTAGCTAGCTGCCTTCAGTCTTCACTGCTTCTTTGTCTTGGCTGGGTCGAACTCCCCCTCTGCTCTCCGGGTCCCACCTTTTATACGATTTCCCACAGAGGGGCGGGGCTCTGTGGGATCACACGTGTCCCACAGCCCCTCCCCTCAGGAAGCCTGGCCCAGAAATGACACAATGACCCGCACCGGTAAGTATGGTAAGTCGACGGGTTTGGCGTGTGTGCACATCAATACCACCACCACAAATGTAAGTTATATATAATGGGAGCTAATGTACAATGCAGTTTGCCGGCCCAGAAGCCCCAAATCTCCACGTGTGGCGAGTCCGTACCCAACTGTGCACGTGAGGCTCGCGGTCCAATCTCTGATCGCCATTGCATTCACTTAGAATAATAATACTCATTCACTTAGAATTATAGCAATCATTCACTTTTAATAAGATTAATCATTTACTTAGAATAATTATTCACTTAAAACAAGAATAATAATCATTCACTTAGAATAATTAATTCACTTAGAATAATTCATTCACTTAGAATAATAATAATAATTTTCTTAGAATAATAATAAAAGGCACCTGTGTAAAATGGTTTATTAGGTTCCCACATGCTACAGAGTTAACACGTAGGCTTTCATAAACGATATCATCCATAAGAGTTTTTTGGGGTTAGATCGTGTAAATATATAAATGTGTCGTTAAAACTCGTGACCAGCCGACACAGCCAACTAGTAAGGGTTGTCATGTAAACAGAACGTGGCCAATTCGTAACTAGTACAGCACACCGGTGTGTTGGAGAGTCAAGCCATAACATTTACAATCTAAGTACGATGTTTGGCCAGTATTTACAACTAGCTTCGTCAGGCGACAGCCAGATTTGTGGATAAGTCTTACTGTTTCGTTCCTTATATAGAGGCGTAGAGGTGGTGACCACGCTTCTGCGCTCTTGCGCAAAGTGGGGGGGGGGGGGATTACTGAGTCAACATACATGATGCATAGAGTACCAACGGTAACCCCTATTGAAGTATGCTACCCTTTATAGACATGCATTTAAATAATATATTATTTGCACAGAACTTCAACATTATCAAAATCAATTGAGTGTCCTTGTTGGCACGCGTGTTCTGCTACTGTTGGCAATTGTATTTGGGAGAATTTAATATTTCTCTGATGTTCTTTTAGTCTCGGGCTGATCAATCGTCCTGTTTGCCCAACATAACATTTACCACACGTGCAGTTCATCCTGTACACACGTTCTGTTGATAGCTTCGGTAATTCATCTTTTGTACCAAATATTAATTTCTGTATTTTATATACTGTGCTAAATCTGATTCGGATGTTTAGTTTTCCAAACATCTGGCTAGTTTGTCAGTTACTCCCGCTTCATGTGTGCAGTGCTGCAGCACGTTTGTGTGTTGTTAAATCTACGTGTGGTTTAATCTACGTTTGTGTGTTATTAAATCTACATGTGATCACATCTACGTCTGGTTAAATCTACGTGTGATTAAATCTACGTGTGGTTTAATGTACGTGTGGTTACATATACGTGTGATTAAATCTACATGTGGTTTAATCTACGTGTGGTTAAATCTATGTGTAGTTTAATGTACGTGTGGTTAAATCTACGTGTGTGTGTGGCTAACTCAGAGCATGTATCTGTATTTATCCTGGAGGAATCCGGTGAGCTATGAAGCGCCTTGTCACAGATGTCCAGTAGGGACACGTGGTCAGCGAGTTACAACAACAATCCAAAACACGATAGGAGTGCAAAGTCGAGGAAAGGTAAACAAGTGAATAAAAATAAAAAATGCATAAAGTATAGAAGTAAACATTGCATGAGTACATACACTACTGCCGATCTTTCAACACTGAATGCAACCTTGGGCAAGGCAGCAAGACAACAGGGAGTCGTCCCTCAGTAACACGGCACATGAACACATCGAGCTGTCGCTGCACGGGTGGTAAGGATCGAAGACACAAATCAACTTTGCCAAAGTGATTTGTGTCGGGCGCTCAGAGTCGACCACGTGACCCCGTGACCCGCCAGTGGAGATCCCGCGGGTTGCCCGGCAGTGACTTCACAGCGAGGGTTTGTGGACCAATTATTTGGTTGAAGCCGCGTGGCAGTTTCTGTGTCGTCCTAACTTGCTGCTCCACCTGTGACAAAGAGCTTCATAGCTCATCGGATTGACTCCAAGATAAATAACAAAGATTCTGATTCCGCCAGTGGTGCACAATGAACACAGACTCAGCACAGTCGTCAATACGTCTGTGGGCTTGAGAGGGAACTAAGTAAATATGGGATGGGCGATGCTCCTTCTTCACAGCACTTAGGCCACTCTACTTCCTCTGGCACGTTGTGTCTCCTGAAGAACGGCCATTGCCAAACACGTCACTTATTTTATTATTTTTTTAAGGCAGTGTTAATGACGAATGTGCTGAGTTTGTGTGTTCATTGTCTACTCAGTGACTCATTTCTTGCCGATCGACTTGTCCAACATCTTCCGTCAGCTCGGCACGCAGACCTTGTCCACCAAGCCAGAGATGGACAACTGGTACGCAGACCTTGTCCACCAAGCCAGAGGTGGACAACTCGGCATGCAGACCTTGTCCACCAAGCCAGAGGTGGACAGCTCGGCACACAGACCTTGTCCACCAAGCCAGAGGTGGACAGCTCGGCACGCAGACCTTGTCCACCAAGCCAGAGGTGGACAGCTCGGCACACAAACCTTGTCCACCAAGCCAGAGGTGGACAGCTCGGCCTGCAGACCTTGTCCACCAAGCCAGAGGTGGACAGCTCGGCACACAGACTTTGTCCACCAAGCCAGAGGTGGACAACTCGGCACACAGACCTTGTCCACCAAGCCAGAGGTGGACAGCTCTGCCTGCTGACCTTGTCCACCAAGCCAGAGGTGGACAACTCGGCACGCAGACCTTGTCCACCAAGCCAGAGGTGAGCAGCTCGGCACGCAGACCTTGTCCACCAAGCCAGAGGTGGACAACTCGGCACGCAGACCTTGTCCACCAAGCCAGAGGTGGACAACTCGGCACGCAGACCTTGTCCACCAAGCCAGAGGTGGACAGCTCGGCACACAGACCTTGTCCACCAAGCCAGAGGTGGACAGCTCGGCACGCAGACCTTGTCCACCAAGCCAGAGGTGGACAGCTCGGCACACAAACCTTGTCCACCAAGCCAGAGGTGGACAGCTCGGCCTGCAGACCTTGTCCACCAAGCCAGAGGTGGACAGCTCGGCACGCAGACCTTGTCCACCAAGCCAGAGGTGGACAACTCGGCACACAGACCTTGTCCACCAAGCCAGAGGTGGACAGCTCTGCCTGCTGACCTTGTCCACCAAGCCAGAGGTGGACAACTCGGCACGCAGACCTTGTCCACCAAGCCAGAGGTGAGCAGCTCGGCACGCAGACCTTGTCCACCAAGCCAGAGGTGGACAACTCGGCACGCAGACCTTGTCCACCAAGCCAGAGGTGGACAACTCGGCACGCAGACCTTGTCCACCAAGCCAGAGGTGGACAGCTCGGCACACATACCTTGTCCACCAAGCCAGAGGTGGACAGCTCGGCACGCAGACCTTGTCCACCAAGCCAGAGGTGGACAGCTCGGCACACAACCTTGTCCACCAAGCCAGAGGTGGACAGCTCGGCCTGCAGACCTTGTCCACAAGCCAGAGGTGGACAGCTCGGCACGCAGACCTTGTCCACCAAGCCAGAGGTGGACAACTCGGCACACAGACCTTGTCCACCAAGCCAGAGATGGACAGCTCTGCCTGCTGACCTTGTCCACCAAGCCAGAGGTGGACAACTCGGCACGCAGACCTTGTCCACCAAGCCAGAGGTGAGCAGCTCGGCGCGCAGACCTTGTCCACCAAGCCAGAGGTGGACAACTCGGCACGCAGACCTTGTCCACCAAGCCAGAGGTGGACAACTCGGCACGCAGACCTTGTCCACCAAGCCAGAGGTGGACAGCTCGGCACGCAGACCTTGTCCACCAAGCCAGAGGTGGACAGCTCGACACGCAGACCTTGTCCACCAAGCCAGAGGCTCGTCACTGCAGCAGTGGGGACCGTAGCTACCCAAGTCACGTGCTTGTGTCTTCATGTCTGCTGGGAATGACGCCAGGGAAAACCAGTGTAGCGTCGATGTTTTGGTCCCAATACATCAGCGCTTTACATCATTGTTGATGTATGCGATAACAACTGAACATGGATGATGTCGTTTCGGTGTGTTGCTTTCAATGTTGTGATTTTCAGGCTGAGAAAATGTGAAATGTCCAAAATATCACACCATGTACAAAATAGCCACCTTCCCTCGGACCTCCGATGAATACTTTTGTAATTTATAATTTATACGTTGTTTACTTCTATACGTTGTTTTTACTTCTATACTTTGTTTTATTTATGTTTAGTGACTTGCTTACCTTTCCTATACTTTGCACTCCGACCGTTTTTCGTATCGTTTGTTGTAACATTCTGACCCACCCCTCCTACAAGATATCTGTGATAAAGAGCATCAGAGCTCATCGGGTTCCTCCTTCCGGCCTAAATAAAGGTTGTGAGTGATGATCCTGCAATGACAGTGCATTTTATTAGTTGTTTCCATTACATTGTATTACTTCAATAGTACACATCTCATTAGAATGTGTACATTTTCCGTGGGTATTTCGGTAAAGTCACGTAGAACAAACTACGACATTTCGATCGCAATCGTCATCAGGAGGATGATGATTGCGATCGAAATGTAGTTTTATTTTTTTGTTCTACGTGACTTTACCGAAACACCCAAAGAATATGAATTCCTGCAGTCCACGACAGCTTCAAATCAAGATTCAACCAGAATCTGTTTACGTGCCAAGGCAGCGACCAATCGGAGCGGGGCAACGGGGCTCGTCGCGCGCTCTGATTGGTCCCCTGCGAAGGGGATTTCCGCGGCGTTTCTCTCAACCCGACCCGGACCCGCGCCGCTTCGGAAATCCCCGGGGTGACGTCACCGTGCGAACACGCCCAGAGGGGGGGAAGGCACTGCGGAGGGGGGGCGCGGGTGAGGAGGAGGAGACGCGGGACAGGTGAGCAGGACAAGGAGACAGGTGAGGGGACAAGGGTACAGGTGAGCAGGACAAGGAGACAGGTGAGGGGACAAGGGTACAGGTGAGCAGGACAAGGAGACAGGTGAGGGGACAAGGGGACAGGTGAGGGACAAGGGGAGGGGTCGTGGTCTCCGTTTGAGTTTCTGAGCCCCGAGCAGAGAGAGCTTCCTGTTTCGGAGACGCGACACGAATCAAAGGGGTTCGTCAACAACGACTGTGTTGAGTGGCTCTAATAGTGGTGATTGTTCACGAGTATCTATTAGTGATGATTGTTCACGAGTATCTATTAGTGATGATTGTTCACGAGTAGTTTACTCGTCAACAGTCAAGGTGTGTCGAGTAATAATATTTCGACTGATTGGCATCGATGTTGATCGCTCTGATAACATCAGAACATCGATGTTTTGCTGTTAATCTCGCTGTGTTTTCCGCGCCCGAAAACGGCCAAGTGTGGCAACAATATAACCCTAAGACCTCAGCCACTCTGAGTTTAAGCTCTTTGATAAATAAAAACCTCCGTTCCAAATGTGGTAGACAGGTGCACGTGCTGTAGGTGCGCGTGCTGTAGGTGCACGTGCTGTAGGTGCGCGTGATGTAGGGACGCGTGCTGTAGGTGTATATAAAATGGTACCACTACCATCATATGTAAAATGTTATAATTGTTGCAAAGCGCCTTGTATCGAGGCGCTCTGTAATAAATCCACAACACAAAGTTTATATTCCGGACTGGAGACGGAGATTTGCTGCTGTTTGAGTGCTGACGCAGCAAACAACAGCAGCAGCCTTCTTCCTTTGACTCGATAGTGAACGATTACATTTATCGCGACTACCGCTGTGGGTATGAATAGTGACGTGGCGCTGCCTGCAAGTGTAGAGGAAGGTGCAGGGCACCACTAGTGACGTGGTGCTGCCTGCAAGAGTAGAGGAAGGTGCAGGGCACCACTAGTGACGTGGTGCTGCCTGCAAGTGTAGAGGAAGGTGCAGGGCACCACTAGTGACGTGGTGCTGCCTGCAAGAGTAGAGGAAGGTGCAGGCACCACTAGTGACGTGGCGCTGCCTGCAAGTGTAGAGGAAGGTGCAGGGCACCACTAGTGACGTGGTGCTGCCTGCAAGAGTAGAGGAAGGTGCAGGGCACCACTAGTGACGTGGTGCTGCCTGCAAGTGTAGAGGAAGGTGCAGGGCACCACTAGTGACGTGGTGCTGCCTGCAAGAGTAGAGGAAGGTGCAGGGCACCACTAGTGACGTGGCGCTGCCTGCAAGTGTAGAGGAAGGTGCAGGGCACCACTAGTGACGTGGTGCTGCCTGCAAGAGTAGAGGAAGGTGCACACCGAGTGACGTCGCCGCCAAATCCGCGGCGCCAGCTCCGAGCGGCACCGCCACTGGGAAACCGCCGCCGCGAGGCAACCAATCAGAGCGCGCGAGCGATCGGAGCTCGGCCAATCGGAGCGGGGCAGCGAGTCTCGTTCCGCGCCCCAATTGGTCGCCTGCTGCTCAAGGGGGTTCCAATGCGTTTGGCTCAGAAGCTTCACGGAGCCAGCCAGCAAAACTTGTCTCCTTATAACGAGCCCCGTCTCTCTCCTCCTTCCTTCTGCCTATCAAGGCCGTAGCCATGGAGTCAACATTGGGGGGGACCAAATCTTCCAGGGTGTCTGGGTCCCAACCCAGAAAAAATCTACATTTGAAAACTAATTTCCTGCCTAAAATATTAAAACATTCACTAACACATGGGATGGATTTTTACTTATTTTTTACAATAATGTCTAATAGTGTATTGTATTACATTGCTCTGTTTTTACTTTACCATTTCATGTTTCATTGTATGTAATGGCAGAGATTACCACAATCATATAAACAGAAATCTATGCATTGATTTATTTGAAGACAAGTCCAGATATTGTGGCCAAGGTTTAGCAAATTGTTGTTTTATTTACATAGCATACCAGTTACTGCCCGTCTCTCCATCTCCCTCGTCTTCTTTCCTCCCTTTCCCCGTCTTCCTCACCTCCCCCGCTGCCTCCCTCTTTCTCTTCCATCTCCCTCCCTCACCTCCCTGTCCCTCTCACTCTCTCACGCACTGGACCCAGGTCATCGAAACAGGGAACGTGTTGTACGACATAGTGATGATGATGACGATGGTGACGATGCGTGCACAGCGCTAGCGGTGTCACGCTGTGTGCATCGTGCATCAGGACGATGCGCTGTTTGGCGTGACCAGGGCCGCGTTCAGGTGAATGCGGCCTACGGCTGATAAGAGGGAAGGTCGCAGGGACAGGTGAAGTCACAAACATTTATTTATTTATTTAGCCGAGTAGACTGTGCACATTCCACTCGTGGGGAATTCATTAAACACAAATCACTGCACTCATCTCTTCTAACATTTTCCCTCCTCACTTGAGCTGTTGTGGCAAAGTCACCAATGAAGTCCGATGGCCGCACTACCCACGAGAGGCGTTCTGGGTGAGATCGCGTAATTTGAAGCTCACCCAGAACACCTCCATGACGGGTCATGTTGGTCACGACAGCCTGCGTGTTACACTGGCCACGTTCTCGTCACTCCGCTGTTACTTCGACGTGGAGCGGAGGGTCTAGAGGAGGGTCTAGAGGGGGTCTAGAGGAGGGTCTATAGGGGGTCTAGAGGAGGGTCTAGAGGAGGTCTAGAGGAGGGTCTAGAGGGGGGTCTAGAGGAGGGTCTAGAGGAGGGTCTAGAGGATGGTCTAGAGGGGGTCTAGAGGAGGGTCTAGAGGAGGGTCTAGAGGGGGTCTAGAGGAGGGTCTATAGGGGGTCTAGAGGAGGGTCTATAGGGGTCTAGAGGAGGGTCTAGAGGAGAGTCTAGAGGGGGTCTAGAGGGGGTCTAGAGGGGGTCTAGAGGAGGATCTAGAGGGGGGTCTAGAGGAGGGTCTAGAGGGGGGTCAAGAGGAGGGTCTAGAGGAGGGTCTAGAGGGCGGTCTAGAGGAGGATCTAGAGGGGGTCTAGAGGAGGGCTAGAGGAGGATCTAGAGGGGGTCTAGAGGAGGGTCTAGAGGGGGCCTAGAGGAGGGACTAGAGGGGTCTAGAGGAGGGTCTAGAGGAGGATCTAGAGGGGGTCTAGAGGAGGGTCTAGAGGAGGGTCTAGAGGAGGGTGCGAGCTGTCCGCGGTGTCGCTTGTACCTCAGGGACGATGGCGGCGGAAGTGGAGGCCCACAAGCTGCTGGTGCGGCGATGCGTCGACGACATCAAGAAGCTCGACGGCGGCAGCAGGTGAGAGACGCGGCGAGGATTGCGCAAGATGGAGACCGCGGGTCAGAGACGGCAAGGGGGCTCAGTGGCTCAGTGGGCGTCAGCGACGGGGTTCTCTCCGTGCGTCTGAGCTGTGCGAGGCGACGCGTGGAAAGCGGCAGTGCCCCACTCCACGTGTCGCCGTGCACCGCCACGCAGTGCGTCACTGTGCACCACCACGCAGTGCGTCACTGTGCACCACCACGCAGTGCGTCACTGTGCACCACCACCACGCAGTGTGTCACTGTGCACCACCACACAGTGTGTCACTGTGCACCACCACGCAGTGTGTCACTGTGCACCACCACGCAGTGTGTCACTGTGCACCGCCGCGCAGCGTGTCACTGTGCACCACCACGCAGTGTGTCACTGTGCACCACCACACAGTGTGTCACTGTGCACCGCCACGCAGTGTGTCTCTGTGCACCACCACGCAGTGTGTCACTGTGCACCGCCACGGAGTGTGTCACTGTGCACCACCACGCAGTGTGTCACTGTGCACCACCACGCAGTGTGTCACTGTGCACCGCCACGGAGTGTGTCACTGTGCACCACCACGCAGTGTGTCACTGTGCACCGCCACGCAGTGTGTCACTGTGCACCGCCACGCAGTGTGTCACTGTGCACCACCACGCAGTGTGTCGCTGTGCACCGCCACGCAGTGTGTCACTGTGCACCGCCACGCAGTGTGTCGCTGTGCACGGCCACGCAGTGCGTCACTGTGCACCACCACGCAGTGTGTCACTGTGCACCACCACGCAGTGTGTCTCTGTGCACCACCACGCAGTCTGTCTCTGTTCACCACCACGCAGTGTGTCGCTGTGCACCACCACGCAGTGCGTCACTGTGCACCACCACGCAGTGTGTCGCTGTGCACCACCACGCAGTGTGTCACTGTGCACCACACGCAGTGTGTCACTGTGCACCACCACGCAGTGTGTCACTGTGCACCGCCACGCAGTGTGTCACTGTGCACCGCCACGCAGTGTGTCACTGTGCACCACCACGCAGTGTGTCACTGTGCACCACCACGCAGTGTGTCTCTGTTCACCACCATGCAGTGTGTCACTGTGCACCACCACGCAGTGTGTCACTGTGCACCGCCACGCAGTGTGTCACTGTGCACCGCCACGCAGTGTGTCACTGTGCACCACCACGCAGTGCGTCACTGTGCACCACCACGCAGTGTGTCTCTGTTCACCACCATGCAGTGTGTCACTGTGCACCACCACGCAGTGTGTCACTGTGCACCGCCACGCAGTGTGTCACTGTGCACCGCCACGCAGTGTGTCACTGTGCACCACCACGCAGTGCGTCACTGTGCACCACCACGCAGTGCGTCACTGTGCACCGCCACGCAGTGTGTCACTGTGCACCACCACGCAGTGTGTCACTGTGCACCACCACGCAGTGTGTCACTGTGCACCACCACGCAGTGTGTCACTGTGCACCACCACGCAGTGTGTCACTGTGCACCACCACGCAGTTTGTCACTGTGCACCACCACGCAGTGTATCACTGTGCACCACCACGCAGTGTGTCACTGTTCACCACCACGCAGTGTATCACTGTGCACCACCACGCAGTGTGTCACTGTGCACCACCACGCAGTGTGTCACTGTGCACCGCCACGCAGTGTGTCACTGTTCACCACCACGCAGTGTGTCACTGTTCACCACCACGCAGTGTGTCACTGTGCACCACCACGCAGTGTGTCACTGTGCACGCCGCTGCGGTAGTGGAGCGGCGGCGCTGCGCTACGAACCCGGTGACCCGAGTTCGATTCCCGACCACGGCCAACGCCGGTGATGATTATCTGAGTTGGTCATGGGCCTCCCCTAGGTCGATTCGGCCTCAAAATGAGTACCTGGTGCAGTGTGTAAACCACCACCCTCCACTACCACCTCCACCACCCCCACCAATACCTCTGAACTATCCCCACCACGACCCCCTCAACTACCACCTCCATTACTCCTTCCACTACCCCCCAATTCCCCCTCCACTTCTCCCTCAGTTACCATGGTGTTATAGTTAACAGCAGTTACCATGGTGTGAGTTAACAAGTTACCATGGTGTGAGAGTTAACAGTTACCATGGTGTGAGAGTTAACAACAGTTATCATGGTGTGAGAGTTAACAGCTACCATGGTGTGAGAGTTAACAACAGTTATCATGGTGTGAGAGTTAACAACAGTTACCATGGTGTGAGAGTTAACAACAGTTGCCACGCTGCGTCTCTACACTGTGCAGGTACCAGGTGGCTACGTTCATCCCTCCCATGCAGAAGTTCGGTGAGCTGTATCAGAAGCTCCTGAGGCTGCCCAAGAGCCTCAGTGAGGATGTGGCGAACGTGATGGTACAGCAGGGAGCAGCTGGTCAGTGATACAGCTCACACACAGCTCACTCTCACACACACAGCTCACTCTCACTCACAGCTCACTCACTCACAGCTCACTCACAGCTCACTCTCACTCACAGCTCACTCTCACAGCTCACTCTCACTCTCACACACAGCTCAATCACACACAGCTCACTCACAGCTCACTCTCACTCACAGCTCACTCTCACACACAGCTCACTCTCACAGCTCACTCTCACACAGCTCACTCTCACAGCTCACTCTCACTCACAGCTCACTCTCACTCACAGCTCACACTCACTCACAGCTCACTCTCACAGCTCACTCTCACACAGCTCACTCACAGCTCACTCTCACTCACAGCTCACTCTCACTCACAGCTCACTCTGACACACAGCTCACTATCACACACAGCTCACTCTAACTCACAGCTCACTATCACACACAGCTCACTCTCACACACAGCTCATTCTCACAGCTTACTCTCACTCACAGCTCACTCTCACACACAGCTCACTCTCGCTCACAGCTCACTCACAGCTCACTCACACACCTCACTCTCACACACAGCTCACTCACACACAGCTCACTCACACACAGCTCACACACAGCTCACTCACACACAGCTCACTCACACAGCTCACACACAGCTCACTCACTCACAGCTCACTCTCTCTCACAGCTCACTCACTCACTCACACAGCTCACTCACAGCTCACTCACTCACAGCTCACTCTCACTCACACACAGCTCACTCTCACACAGCTCACTCAGCTCACTCACTNACACNGCTCACTCTCACTACTCACAGCTCACTCTCACACAGCTCACTCTCACACACAACTCACTCTCACTCACAGCTCACTCTCACACACAGCTCACTCTCACTCACAGCTCTCTCTCACTCACAGCTCACTGTCACTCACAGCTCACTCTCACACACAGCTCACTCTCACTCACAGCTCACTCACAGCTCACTCTCACTCACAGCTCACTCACAGCTCACACACACACAGCTCACTCACAGCTCACTGTCACTCACAGCTCACTCTCACACACAGTTCTCACTCACAGCTCACTCACTCACACAGCTCACTCTCACTCACAGCTCACTCACACACAGCTCACTCACACACACAGCTCACTCTCACTCACAGCTCACTCTCACTCACAGCTTACTCACACACAGCTCACTCTCTACACACAGCTCTCACACACCTCACTCACACACACTCACTTCACACACAGCTCACTCACCACACAGCTCACTCTCACACACCTCACTCTCACACAGCTCACTCTCACACACACACACACAGCTCACACACACAGCTCACTCTCACACACAGCTCACTCTCACTCACAGCTCTCTCACACACAGCTCACTCACAGCTCACTCACACACACAGCTCACTCACACTCACAGCTTACTCTCACACACAGCTCACTCTCACTCACAGCTCACTCACACTCACACTCACTCTCACACACAGCTCACTCACAGCTCACTCTCACTCACTCTCACTCACAGCTCACACACAGCTCACTCTCACACACAGCTCACTCTCACACAGCTCACTCACACAGCTCACTCTCACACACAGCTCACTCTCACTCACAGCTCACACACAGCTCACTCTCACTCACAGCTCACTCGCAGCTCACTCTCACACGCAGCTCACTCGCAGCTCACCCTCACACGTAGCTCACTCTCACTCGCAGCTCACTCTCACACACAGCTCACTCTCACTCGCAGCTCACTCTCACACACAGCTCACTCTCACATGCAGCTCACTCTCACACACAGCTCACTCACACACAGCTCACTCACACTCACTCTCACACACACACACAGCTCACTCACACAGCTCACAGCTCACTCACACACCTCACTCACAGCTCACTNTCACTCACAGCTCACTCTCACACACAGCTCACTATCACACACAGCTCACTCTAACTCACAACTCACTCTCACACACAGCTCACTCTCACTCACAGCTCACACACAGCTCACTCTCACTCGCAGCTCACTCTCACTCGCAGCTCACTCTCACACACAGCTCACTCTCACACACAGCTCACTCTCACTCGCAGCTCACTCTCACTCGCAGCTCACTCTCACACACAGCTCACTCTCACTCACAGCTCACTCTCACACAGCTCACTCTCACTCACAGCTCACTCTCACTCGCAGCTCACTCTCACACACAGCTCATTTCACACACAGCTCACTCCTACACACAGCTCACACTCACTCACAGCTCACTCGCAGCTCACTCTCACTCGCAGCTCACTCTCACACACAGCTCATTTCACACACAGCTCACTCTCACACACAGCTCACTCTCACTCACAGCTCACTCTCACTCGCAGCTCACTCTCACACACAGCTCATTCTCACACACAGCTCACTCACACACACAGCTCACTCTCACACACAGCTCACTCTCACTCGCAGCTCACTCTCACACACAGCTCACTCACAGCTCACTCTCACTCGCAGCTCACTCTCACACACAGCTCACACACACAGCTCACTCTCACACACAGCTCACTCACAGCTCACTCTCACTCGCAGCTCACTCTCACACACAGCTCACTCTCACACACAGCTCACTCTCACTCGCAGCTCACTCGCAGCTCACTCTCACTCGCAGCTCACTCTCACTCACAGCTCACAGCTCACTCTCACACACAGCTCACTCGCAGCTCACTCTCACTCGCAGCTCACTCTCACTCACAGCTCACAGCTCACTCTCACACACAGCTCACTCTCACTCGCAGCTCACTCTCACTCACAGCTCACAGCTCACTCTCACACATAGCTCACTCTCACTCGCAGCTCACTCTCACTCACAGCTCACTCTCACTCGCAGCTCACTCTCACACACAGCTCACAGCTCACTCTCACACACAGCTCACTCTCACTCACAGCTCACTCTCACTCACAGCTCACTCTCACACACAGCTCACTCACAGCTCACTCTCACTCGCAGCTCACTCTCACACACAGCTCACTCTCACACACAGCTCACTCACTCACACAGCTCACACTCACTCACAGCTCACTCTCACTCACACTCACTCTCACAGCTCACTCACAGCTCACTCTCACTCACAGCTCACTCACACACTCACTCTCACAGCTCACTCACACTCACTCTCACACACTCACTCACNGCTCACTCACAGCTCACACACACAGCTCACTCTCACACACCTCACTCTCACTGTCCGTGTGTCTACGAGTGGGTGGCTCTGTGTGTCCGTGTGTCTGTGAGTGGGTGTGTCTGTCGTGGTGACGTCACCACCACTTAGTGGCGAATGGCGGTTGTTGTTGTATGTCTGTGTCCCCACGTGTCCGTGTGTCTCTGTCTACACACAGAGCTGCTGGCCCAGGCCCTCACGTCTTTGTCTGACAAGGACTCGCCGGTGCCCGATGCAAACTTCAGACCCATCAACGCCACTGTGCACATTCTGGTGAACTACACGGACTTAAGCCCAGCACTGGGTGAGCAGCACGGAGTGAGCACCACAGCAGTGGAAGAGTAGAGTAGAGAGTGGTGGTAGAGTAGAGTAGAGAGTGGTGGTAGAGTAGAGAGTGGTTGTAGTGGTGGTAGAGTAGAGAGTGGTGGTAGAGTAGAGAGAGTGGTGGTAGTGGTGGTAGAGTAGAGAGAGTGGTGGTAGTGGTGGTAGTAGTAGAGTAGAGCAGTGGTGGTAGAGTAGAGAGTGGTGGTAGTGGTGGTAGAGTAGAGTAGAGAGTGGTGATAGTGGTGGTAGAGTAGAGTAGAGAGTGGTGGTAGAGTAGAGTAGAGAGTGGTGGTAGTAGTGGTAGTAGTAGAGTAGAGAGTGGTTGTAGTGGTGGTAGAGTAGAGAGTGGTGGTAGTGGTGGTAGTAGTAGAGAGTGGTGGTAGTGGTGGTAGAGTAGAGTAGAGTAGAGAGTGGTGGTAGAGTAGAGTAGAGAGTGGTGGTAGAGTAGAGTAGAGAGTGGTGGTAGAGTAGAGTAGAGAGTGGTGGTAGTGGTGGTAGAGTAGAGAGTGGTGATAGTGGTGGTAGAGTAGAGAGTGGTGGTAGTGGTGGTAGAGTAGACAGTGGTGATAGTGGTGGTAGAGTAGAGTAGAGAGTGGTGGTAGTGGTGGTAGAGTAGAGTAGAGAGTGGTTGTAGTGGTGGTAGAGTAGAGTAGAGTTGAGAGTGGTGGTAGAGTAGAGAGTGGTGGTAGTGGTGGTAGAGTAGAGAGTGGTGGTAGAGTAGAGAGTGGTGTAGTGGTGGTAGTGGTGGTAGAGTAGAGTAGAGAGTGGTTGTAGTGGTGGTAGAGTAGAGAGTGGTGGTAGTGGTGGTAGAGTAGAGAGTGGTTGTAGTGGCGGTAGAGTAGAGTGGTGGTAGTGGTGGTAGTGTAGAGTAGAGAGTGGTGGTAGTGGTGGTAGAGTAGAGAGTGGTGGTAGTGGTGGTAGAGTAGAGTAGAGAGTGGTTGTAGTGGTGGTAGAGTAGAGAGTGGTGGTAGTGGTGGTAGAGTAGAGAGTGGTTGTAGTGGTGGTAGAGTAGAGAGTGGTGGTAGTGATGGTAGAGTAGAGAGTGGTTGTAGTGGTGGTAGAGTAGAGAGTGGTGGTAGAGTAGAGTAGAGAGTGGTTGTAGTGGTGGTAGAGTAGAGAATGGTGGTAGGGTAGAGAGTGGTGGTAGTGGTGGTAGAGTAGAGAGTGGTGGTAGAGTAGAGAGTGGTGGTAGAGTAGAGTAGAGAGTGGTGGTGGTGTTGTGAGTGGTGTTAGTGGTTGCACGGTTGTTGATGTGTTGTGGTTGTTGATGTGGTTGTTGTTGTGGTTGTGTCAGGCCGTGCTGTGGGTCAGTGCGGCACCATCAAACATCTTCTGGACATCCTGAAGCACCAGCCGCTGTGGGAGCGCAGCAACACTGAGCCGGTACGGGGACACGCGGGGAGACGCGGGAGACGTGGGGAGACACGGAGAGACACGGGGACACGCGGGGAGACACGGGGAGATACGGGGAGACACGGGGAGACACAGAGACACAAGGACACACGGGGAGACGCGGGACACATGGGGTGAGTAGATGATGGTGAGTAGTAGATGATGGCGAGTAGTAGATGATGATGAGAAGTAGATGATGGCGTGTAGTAGATGATGGTGAGTAATAGATGATGGCGAGTAGTAGATGATGGCGGGTAGTAGATGATGGTGAGTAGTAGATGATGGTGAGTAGTAGATGATGGTGAGTAGTAGATTATGGCGAGGAGTAAATGATGGCGTGTAGTAGATGATGGCGAGCAGTAGATGATGGTGGGTAGTAGATGATGGTGAGTAGTAGATGATGGTGAGTAGTAGATTGTTGTATATGTCGGTTATGAAATTTTTATGAAAAAAAATTTAATTCAAAAAATGCGTAAATAGCGGAAATGATGCTAATGTATGTAATAATATGCACAAATTATGATAATCATGGAGATAATCGTATTAATTTATGCGATTATGTTAATGTGGGTAGTTATGATAATTAGGCTTAGCTTCGTTATCCAGTGTTGTATCAATCGGGATAAAACAATTATCTTTGATTAAACATTTATTGATTATCTTAGTGTGTCTTTGTTATGCTAGGTCTCCAAATTCATATCTCAACGCAGGATACAGTTATGAATAATTTGCATGGACTGGGAAAGAAGCACTCGAACACTTCTATGTTAAGTAGTTTTAATTCTAAACAAAAATATGACTCTCGGTGAGCAGCACTCTTAACCATCAAGGCTTGCGTTGTTTCACTTTGGCAACCACACGTATAATTAATTCCACCGCGTACCGAGCACATCCAGCGACAGGTAGGGTCTCAAAACAGGCAAGCAACGATAGTCATACGAAAGGCAATAAGCAAATTATTATATCCCGAGGGCAAAAGTATACGTCAATAGATTCATCGGCAAGATTATGCAATTAACGAAAATGAATGACTAAAACACTTCTAACAACCGTATTCATGTCTCGACGGCAGCAACTACTTTGCACGATCATTTGATATTGAACGCACCACCTTGAAATGGCAACCCTTTTCGAAACACCAAGATAACTTTTTGGAATAGTCTTATTCGATGTGCGTGTTGTGTGTGCGTTGTCCCTTGGCAAATTAATTAATTATTTTTTAGAGCCGGGAGTTGTGTCGTGAGCTTGCGGGGGGGGGAATACAACCAGAGGCTTCACACCCTGCTCCTCTCTCGGGCGTGGCTGCAGCCCGTCGGCTTTCTCTCTCCGCAGCTAGATGAGCGACGTTGGCACGATATCCTTGAAGAGGCTCGGTCGCTTGACGCTCGGTGGCGCCTGGGTGGTGCTGCACTCTGGCGCTGGCGGCTGAATGCGCTCGTTCGCTTGTGCGCTGCTGGCTGGCACTTTGTGCTCTATGGCCGTTGCAGCTGTTTGTCCACAGCTGGATGACGAGTCGGCACGACGCTCGCCGTCGTGATGCGCGATGATTCCGTCGTCGGATAGCGCGCAGCTCCTCCACTGCTGGATGTCTTGTCTGTTCTCAGCGGGTGCTGGTCGATGTGTGTATTAAACACACGGCGCATTCGATGGCGCTCTCCTCTTCCTCACGGGCGGCCGATCAGACTCTTTCCACTGCTCCGTTCTCTCTCCTTGCTTTCGCCTTTGGCGTGCAGCTGACAGCTTCACACGGGCACCCGCTTATGCCCCTCCCGCCCTCACTTCAGGGCTGTGCTGGTACAGGTTCACTTCGTTCTGCGAGAAGCGACACCGGGTATCAGTGTTTGCTCCCTCGCGACGGCACCGCCAGCCGGAGCACGGCTGAAACCCAGCCTCGACCCAGACTGAACTCAGACTTCTGCCTCTAACGACCTCTCCTCGTCCATCTCTCCTCGAGGCACGACCCGCCCCAACTCCCTGCGAGTCTCCCTTGCAACGCTGCGTCGCAAGTCGAGTCACAAGACGAGTCGAACCAGACTGAACTGCGTGATGTGCGTTTGTGCTTAAAACCCAAAAACGTGAAAACCCCCTCCTCTCTGCGCATCTATTGCGAGAGAAAACAAACAGAAAAAACAGACACCCCAGGAATGCCAGGCCACAGACCCCTTCTCGCGACCGCCCTGACCCCCACTCCCCTGCGTGGGTCATCCCGAGGCCAGAACCCGCCATATGTATTTATGGCTGGCATGTGTTTGTCGAACCGTGGGAAGACAAAGGTGGCCAGGGAGGTCCTGACATTTGTTGTTTAATGGCATTCCTCGTTTTCCAGATGCCCGGTGTGGCCTGTGAGGAGTAGCGGGTTGTTTTCATTATTTAATTTAAGAAAATATATATATATTGGCCTAATTATTCTTAATATTAATTTTTTAGAAAAAGGGGCATAAATACAAGATGATGGTGAGTAGTAGATGATTGCGGGTAGTAGATGATGGCGGGTAGTAGATGATGGCGAGTAGTAGATTATGGCGAGTAGATGATGATGGCGAGTAGTAGATGATGGCATGTAGTAGATGATGGCGAGTAGTAGATGATGGTGAGTAGTAGATGATGACGAGTAGTAGATGATGGTGAGTTGTAGATGATGGTGAGTAGTAGATGATGGTGAGTAGTAGATGATGGAGGCGCCGGTTCTCGTCGTTCGCTTCTTGAGTCCTCGGAACTCATCAGAGGACTTTCCCGGCGACCTCCTTTATCCATGATGACCGTAGCATTGCCCTTGTCGGCCGAGAGGATGACTATATCATCTCTCTTTTTTAGGTTCGCGAGTTCAGAGCGTTCGTTTTTGCTAATGTTGCTAGTGGGTTTCTTAGCGTTCTTAAGGATAGTGGCTATTTCAGCTCTTGCTACATCTGCATGGATGTGTCCTATGCCTCTGAGGGCTACATCAACCTGAGAAATCACATCCTCTACTGTTATATGTTTAGGGGTGACAGCGAAATTTAGTCCTTTGGCCAGTACCGTTTTCAGATTGTCAGAAATTGGGATGTTACTCTGATTAATAACGGTCTTGTTGACATCCAGCTTTGTGATGTGTGGCTCTGGTTTCTTCTTTGATAGGAGGTTAAATTTAGAGATCAGGTTAGCTTTGCATTTGGCTGACAGCGAGTCAGCAGAAGCATCAGTCATGTTGTCAACGTGGTTCCAACGTGCTAGACCTCCCAGACTCTATGGTCTTCCCAAGATCCATAAAGGCACCCCACTACGGCCCATCGTGTCCACGATCAACTCTCCTACCTACAAACTAGCCCGTTTTCTATCAGACACTCTGCTTCCCTTCACTGGCAATACCTCTTCAGCAGTACTTAACTCAACCCAATTGGTCTCTATGGTCAAGGACATGACACTATCTTCTGACGATATCCTCGTCAGTTTTGATGTGGTATCTCTGTTTACCAAAGTCCCAGTACCTGACAACCTAACAATAATTGAGGACTTGGTCCAACATGGATTGAATTCGGATGTACCTGCGCTGGTTAGGCATTGCCTCACCAACACCTATTTTACCTGGAATGGCACCTTCTACAAACAGAATGAGGGTACCCCTATGGGCTCCCCCTTGTCACCAGTGATAGCCAATGTGTTCACGGAAAAGTTTGAATCAGACACCATCCAGACGTCCACCCTGCGTCCTTCCCTGTGGAAGAGGTATGTGGATGACACTTTCGTCATTTGGCCAAATGGCCTCCCAGCATTGAACCACTTCCTGGACCACATCAATTCCAGACACCCATCCATCAGATTCACCATGGAAGTGGAGAAAAATGGCAAACTACATTCTTAGATGTTCTGTTTGAGAGGAGACCTGATGTATCCTTGGGAAATTCTGTCTACAGGAAAGCCACCCACACAGATTCCTACTTGAAACCTGATTCCCACCACCACCCGTCTCAAAATAATTATCTCATCAAAACACTATACCACAGAGCTCATGGCATTTCTGACCAACATCACCTGGCCAGTGAATTAAGACATTTACATCTGGCCCTCAGGATGAACGGATACTCTGATCGCACCATCCGCCCAGCTGTTTTTCCCACCATACAGAAACAGCCACTTGAAACTCTGATCAAAACTATCACGTTGCCATACATAGCAGGCGTGACCAAAAAGATCTCCAAAATTCTAAACAAACATAAGATCCAAGCCCGATTCAGTACATTACATAAAATCCGTGATCTAATTCCATCTGTGAAGGATGTCATTCCTGACTTGCAATACCCTGGAGTCTATAAACTGAGTTGCAGCTGTGGTGATTGTTACATTGGGGAAACGAAACGTCATATCTCTGATCGAGCACAAGTCAGATCTGAAACACGGCAAAATTGAGTCTTCCGCCGTTGCCGATCATTGCTACAACGCTGTCGGTTCCCATGAGATTGTCTTTTCCGAGACCAAAGTGCTCTGCAAACCTTCTGGCTACCATCAAAGGTTTGTACACGAAGCCATCCAGATATACAAACACAGATATAACTTCAACCGTGATGATGGGTACAAACTGAGTAATCATTGGAAAGATGTTATTAACCATGCAAAACAGATTTAACTCACATATTTGGACCATCTTATTTGACAGGTACTATTCTACTTTACCGAGTGTTGACATCCCCAGCGTTTAACAGCACTCTCCTTTTTTGTATTTGGATTGTCAACCAACATCGGGTAAACATCAACAAGTTGCACCTACTGGTCTCTTTTAGCCCCCCCCNAACACGTTCCACTCATTGGCTTCCACATTCAGATAACCCCCTTCCCTTAAACTTGTATTTAAGAGCTTGACTCTTGGAATTTTGCCTCACTTGAGACAGTAAATCTAGCTGACGGTCCCACCTGATGACGCAGACTTGTGTTGCCTCCGAAACGTCGTGATTTATTCTTTATTTATATTCTTATTTCTATTATTTATATTTTTTATTTTTACCTACGTGACTTTACCGAAAAACCTAAGAGTATGAATCCTTGCAGTCACGAAAGCTTCAAATCTAGAATAAACACATGTAAATAAGCATGTAAACACACGAGTGTGTCCCCATGGCAGCGTGGAGCGCTGGTTGATGACGGGACATGAAGGCGGTGACGTCACCCCGTGTGTCTCACCCCGTGTGTCTCTCCCCGTGTGTCTCTCCCCGTGTCTCTCTNCCACGTGTCTCTCTCCCCTCTCTCTCCCCCTCTNCCCGTGTCTCTCTCCCATCTCTCCCCGTGTCTCTCCCGTGTGTCTCACCCCGTGTCTCTCTGTCTCCCCCGTGTCTCTCTCTCCCTCTCTCACCGTGTCTCCTTCGTGTCCCCCTCCGTCCCCNGTGTCTCTCCGTGTGNCTCACCCCGTGTCTACCCCGTGTCTCTCTCACCCNGTGTCTCTNCCCACGTGTCTCTCCCGTGTCTCTNCCNGTGTCTCTGTGTCTCCCGTGTCTCTCCCGTGTCTCACCCCGTGTCTCTCCCCGTGTGTCTCTCACCCCGTGTCTCTCACCCGTGTCTCTCACCCGTATGTCTCTCCCGTATGTCTCACCCCGTGTCTGTCTACCTGTGTCTCTCACCCCGTGTCTCTCTCCCCGTGTTTCTCACCCCGTGTCTCTCACCCCGTGTGTCTCTCCCCGTGTCTCTCCCCGTGTCTCTCTCCCCATGTGTATCTCCCCGTGTCTCTCACCCCGTGTGTCTCACCCCGTGTGTCTCACCCCCGTGTCTCACCCCGTGTCTCTCACCCCGTGTCTCTCTCCGTATGTCTACCCCGTGTCTCTCTCCCGTGTCTCACCCGTGTCTCACCCNGTGTCTCTCTCACCCGTGTCTCTNACCCNGTGTCTCTCACCCGTGTCTCTCTCTCTCACCGCGTGTCTCTCACCCCGTGCGTCTCTCAGCCCGTGTCTCACCCGTGTGTCTCTCTCCCCGTGTGTCTCTCCCGTGTCTCTGACCCCGTGTGTCTCCAGGCCATACGCACGCTGCTGGTGGGCACCGTCACTCTGCTGGGGAACCTCTCCCATGAGCCAGAGAACCGCGCCTGCTTCCGCCAGAGCAACGCGGTGCCCGTGATGCAGGAGATGCTCAAGAACGACATCCAGGAGGTCAGGTTGTCTGCAATGGACGTCATCGCCCACGTGCTGGAGGAGAGCGACTGCGACCCCTGGGAGAGACGAGTAAGCACCTCTCACCGCACCCGCACGGACCGCTCCTCACCTGCGGCACTCGGCACTCGCCTCCCTCGTGCAGCTTTAGTCAGACGAGGGCTGTAGACGTCACCGTGTCCGCATTTACAAACCGAGTACGACGTTTCGCCAGTAGTTACAACTAGCTTCATCAGGCGACAGCCAGATTGTAGAGAAGTCTTCCTGTTTCACCTTGACTTAAAGCTTTCGTGACTGCAGGAATTATTTGGTATTTCGGTAAAGCCACGTAGGTAGAAATAACAATAAGAGTTGGGCGGGGCAGCTAATGCCAATGAGTGAGCAAGTAAGAGAGAGAGGGTGGGGCAGGGGAGCTCGGCTCACTCCTTAAATGTCTCTCTCCTACTCTGTTTCGTTCCTTATATAGAGGCGTAGATGTGTTGACCACGCTTCTGCGCTCTTGCACAATGTGGGGAGAGGGGATTACTGAGGCAATGTACATGATGCGTGTGCATTATGCGAGACCTTTGAACTTGTCCTTCCTGTCTATTGTGTTTATTAAAATAGCCCTACCAACGGTAGTCCCTATTGTAGTACGCTGCCCTTTGTAAGCATGCATTAAGTAATGTATTAATAATTCGCTTCCACGCAGCGCTAAGGTGATAGCTATCCGAACGGTTAAAGTTATTTTGATTTCTTAAAATTTCGATAGATTTTCTAATTAGTCAAGACGCTCATTCATCGAGCTAATGGTGACAGTCTGAGAAGTGAAATTCAATGTTAAAGAAGTGCTGCAATTGAACAGTTACAATAATGCACAAATCAACAGGGCATTGAATACCAAAACCAAATCAAATAACAAGAGCATTGACACTGCCCAAGTAATTAAAATGATAAAAATGCCGTACATTGCGGGAGTAACTGACAAACTCGCCAGATGTTTGGAAAAACAAAACATCCGAGTGAGATTTGGCACGGTACATAAAAAATACAGAAATTAATATCTGGTACAAAAGATGTATTACCGAAGCTATCAACAGAATGTGTGTACAGGATTAACTGCACGTGTTGTAAATGTGATGTTGGGCAAACAGGACGAATAAACAGCATGAAACTAAAAGAACATCAGAGAAATATTAAATTATCCCAAATACAACTGTCAGCAGTAGCAGAAAACGCGTGCCAACAAGGACACTCAATTGATTTTGATAATGTTGAAGTTCTGTGCAAAACTAGCTACTACTGGCCAAGAGTGTTAGCAATAAAAGTTATTTTTTTAATAAAATGCTTTAATACATTTATAAAGTTTATAATATCATTAAGGCTATTACCGATACCCCAATGAAGCCCTCACATATATTGTTCATAGGTAAAAAATAGCGGTAACGCATCTCCATTGGAACCATGTGATAGCGACCTCCCATAGCGCTGTTTCGTATAGTGCTCACTTGACCTAGAATGCATCCTGAGCGCTATAGGAGGCATGGCTGTAGTTTAAACTCAATAGAGCATAGCGAGCACAACAGCTGTACACACATAACACCACACAGTCATAGCAATAGCTGTACACATCACCACACAGTCATAGCAATAGCTGTACACAGCACCACACACAGAGTCATAGCAATAGCTGTAAACACACGCATATCTCGTACCCCACACTCACAGCAATTGTATAATCACACACGTGGGTAAGTTTCAAAATTTGGACCGCAACCCCCACTCTTGCGATTACGTCACAGGATCTTTAACGCTGAAGTAGGCAGGGCATATTATTCCGGGACACGTGGTGGGCTGTGTGGGTGACACGGGANACGTGGTGGGCTGTGTGGGTGACACGGGACACGTGGTGGCTGTGTGGGTGACACGGGGTGGACTGAGTGGGTGACACATGGTGGCTGAGTGGGTGACACGTGGTGGCTGAGGAGTGATGGTCACTGCGCGTCTCGTTTCAGACTCCACTAACGAGCTGCTCCAGACCATCAGTCGGCCCACCGTGTACGGCCTATACAAGCAGGTGGGTGAGGTGATATACCTGGGCGAGGCGCTGCTGGAGTCTCTGGCCATGCTGTCCATGTGCTGGCCGGTGCGCAGGAAGGTGAGCACTCGCACCACACCAACGACGAGTCACCGAGCCAACGCCGGCCGCAGGCCTGCGTCACGCTGCCCGATCGGCCGGCACCGTCCGCGTCGCGATCGTCCTTCCCGCCGGGACGCGTCGCGGGTCGGTAGACGGCGCCGCTCGCGTCTTGCGCGGCGCTTCTCTCGTCAGATCTACGAGGCGGGCGCCGTGGCTCCACTGGTGCAGAGCCTGAGGCAGGGCCGCTCCGTAGAGAAGCTCCACGCGGTGACGACGCTCTGCAGACTCAGCCAGGACCCGGCACCTGCTCCCAGATGAGGCAGGGTGAGGAGGAGGAGGGCGGCTCCCCTGCACGCTCAGCAGCACGTCACACACACACCACGTGTACACACACTACATGTACTATACACACACACTACATGTACTATATACACACACACACACACTACATGTACTATACACACACATATATATACACTACATATATACAGGGTGTTTAAAAAGATGGACCCAATTTCAAAGCAGTATATTTAACGATGGCAACATGTTACAATTACACAAAAAGTTACAAACGGTTTAATGAGTTTTCAAGTTTTACTAACCATTTTATAAATTCTCTATGTGCCCTCCACCTGCTGTACGGACAACATCGAGACGATAGTTGAATTCGTCCCAAACGCCTCTCAAAGTGGCTTCTTCCACTTGAAGTCACCGCTGCCGTGATTCTGTTTTTGAGGTCATCCAGATTAGTTGCTAATGGTGGCACAAAAACACCACGGTCTTTTGTGCCACCATGCTCTGTGACATTGGCGGATCAATGCCAAAACGCCGTTGAAACGCACGCTGCAATGCATTTACGGATTCAGTATTGCTGAACTGCAGAACGCACAACGCCCCTTGTGGTGCGGGGTCACCGTCTTGCGATTGACTGAGGCTAGGGGCTGTTTGTGCGCTGGGAGAGGCATCTAGCGGTTATCATTTGAAACTCTATGCCCCGCCCTCTCTATGCCCCGCCCTCTCTATTCCCCGCCCTCTCTATTCCCCATCCTCTCTATGCCCGCCCTCTTTATGCCCCGCCCTTTCAAGTGGTAAGAGTTTCATTCATGGGCGGTTCGTGGTTGCAGAGATATAGCGATTTCAAATCGGGTCCATATTTTTCAAACACCCTTTACTCATATGTATACTGTATCTAACCTATATAATTCATTTTTTGTCTGTCTGTCTGTCCGTCCGTCCGTCTGTCCATCTGCGTACGCTCTCTTCCGGGGATGTAGCTCTCGGACCGTGGGGTTCGCCGAGATTAAATTTTGCAGGTGGGCACGCCCCCGCCCGCGGTAAACTTAGGCATTTCCGATTTTTCGTCTCTAAACTTTAAATTGGATCAATTATCGATTTAGTGCGATTTCTCTTTATTTCTTTATTTACTATTGCCGACCGGCATGCGGGAAGGCGGTTGCCCCTGGCAACGGCGTTGGCCCCTGGCAATGGGCGGCTGGCCCCTGGCAACGGGCAGCAATGGGGTGGACGCCATTTTTAATTCCCGTTAAAAATATGCGCACGCATTAATACGCGACGCTGAGGTAAATTCATCAAAGTTTCACGTCCTCTTCACTCCCCCCCCACCCCAATGTGTGCAATTACTATCATAGGGTCGGTAGATAATAAAATTATAGCGATTAGACAGTATTATTGTAGCGCGGGGGGGGGGGGGNGACGACGGCCGGGTGGGCAATCTAGGCTAGGCCGGAGGCTCTGCACGGTACTAGGCCTCGACACCCCACACGTCTCAGGCGACGACTTTGTGGTATAAACTCGATATACCAGTGTTGCCCGGGGGGAAAATACATTTAAAATCTTCTGAAAACTTTAAAACATAACATACCAATGAAAATACAACTGTGTAATTAAAAATGTAAAACCGACGCACCAAGAATCGATTCTCTGAATCGCGCAAAGGAATCGAAGGTTGTAGATTCATTTAGAATCGCCGTTCCCGTTTAATATAAGTTTGTTATAGAGTCGATATAAACTGCTACGAATGGGAAATATCCGGCATTGACCGGGGCAAAAATATAATTAAAAACTCCTGAAAACTTTAAAACATANCATACCAATGAAAATAAAACTCTGTAATTAAACATGGAAACCTCCTAAGCGCCAGGAATCAATTCTTTGAATCGCGCAAAGGAATCATCGAAGGTTGTAGATTCCTTTAGAATCGCCCTATTCCTGTTTAATATACATACGTGTCGCCACGTTTGCTTAACATTTCCAACACACATTCACACATTTAGCTTTTACATTTAACATACAAAACGTCAGCATGTACTGCTGTCATCATAGGCAAAAAATGTATACACCCTCAACACTCTCCCTCGCAACTCTCCCTCACTCATCATCACCACTCTCCCTCACCACTCACTATCACTCACCACTCACTATCACTCACCACTCACCACTCACTANCACTGACACTCACCCTCACCACTTACCTTCACAACTCACCCTCACCACTATTCCTCACTACTTACCCTCACCAATCTCCCTCACCAATCACCCTCAAGCATACTTGGTGACACGTAAGTTTTAAAACGGGAATAGGGTGAGTGGTGAGCGTGAGTGGTGAGTGGTGAGCGTGACTAGTGAGGGTGAGTGGTGAGTGGTGAGGGAGAGTGGTGAGGGAGAGTGGTGAGGGTGAATGGTGATTGGTGAGGGTGAGTGGTGAGGGTGAGTGGGGAGGGTGAGTGGCGGTTGTTAGGTGATTAGTGAGGGTGAGGGTGAGCGTGAGTGGTGAGGTTGAGTGGTGAGCGGTGAGGGTGAGCAGTGAGTGGTGATTGGTGAGGGTGTGTGTGAGGATGAGGGTGAGGGTGAGTAGTGAGGGTGAGTGGTAGTGGTGAGGGTGAGTGACGGTTGTGAGAGGTGATTAGTGAGTGGTGAGGGTGAGTGGTGAGGGTTAGTGGTGAGCATGAGTGGTGAGGGTGAGTGTTGAGCGTGAGTGGTAAGGGTGAGTGGTGATTGGTGAGGGTGTGATTGGTGAGGATGAGTGGTGAGTGGTCAGAGTGAGGGTGAGCGTGAGTGGTGAGCGGTGAGTGTTGAGGGTGAGTGGTGAATAGTGAGGGTGAGTGGTGAGGGAGAGTGGTGAGGGAGAGTGGTGAGGGAGAGTCGTGAGGGAGAGTGGTGAGGGTGAATGGTGAGGGTGAGTGGTGAGGGTGAATGGTGAGGGTGAGTGGTGAGGGTGAGTGTGATGGTGAGGGTGAGTGGTGATTGGTGAGGGTGAGTGGGGAGGGTGAGTGGCAGTTGTGAGTGGTGATTAGTGAGGGTGAGTGGTGAGGGTGAGCGTGAGTGGTGAGGGTGAGGTTGAGTGGTGAGCGGTGAGGTGAGCAGTGAGTGGTGATTGGTGAGGGTGTGATTGGTGAGGATGAGTGGTGAGGGTGAGTAGTGAGGGTGAGTGGTGAGGGTGAGTGATGAGGGTGATAGGTAAGAGTGAGTGGTGAGGGTGAGTGACGGTTGTGAGAGGTGATTAGTGAGTGGTGAGGGTGAGTGGTGAGGGTTAGTGGTGAGCATGAGTGGTGAGGGTGAGTGTTGAGCGTGAGTGGTGAGGGTGAGTGGTGAGTGGTGAGGGTGAGCGGTGAGGGTGAGCAGTGAGGGTGAGTGGTGATTGGTGAGGGTGTGTGGTGAGGATGAGTGGTGACTGGTCAGGGTGAGTGGTGAGGGTGAGTGGTGAGCGGTGAGGGTGAGTGTTGAGGGTGAGTGGTGAGTAGTGAGGGTGAGTGCAGTTGTGAGTGGTGATTAGTGAGGGGTGAGTGGTGAGGGTGAACGTGAGTGGTGAGCAGTGAGGGTGAGCAGTGAGGGTGAGTGGTGAGGGTGTGATTGGTGAGGATGAGTGGTGAGGGTGAGTAGTGAGGGTGAGTGGTGAGCGTGAGGGTGAGTGTTGAGGGTGAGTAGTGAGGGTGAGTGGCAGTTGTGAGTGGTGATTAGTGAGGGGTGAGTGGTGAGGGTGAGTGTGAGTGGTGAGTGGTGAGGGTGAGTGGTGAGGGTGAGCAGTGAGGGTGAGCAGTGAGGGTGAGTGGTGATTGGTGAGGGTGTGATTGGTGAGGATGAGTGGTGAGTGTGAGTGGTACAATCACCACTCACCCACACCACTCACACTCACTACTCACCCTCACCACCACCATTCACCCTCACCACTCACCCTCACCACTCACTCTCACCCTCACCACCACCACTCACTCTCACCATTCACCCTCACCATTCAGCCTCACCACTCACCCTCACCACTCACCCTCACCACTCACCGTCACAACCACCACTCACCCTCACCACTCAACCTCACCCTCACTACTCACCATTCATCCTCACCAATCACCACTGCACACACCACTAACCTCACACTCACCTCACCACTACCACTCCACTTCACACCTCACCACTCAACCTCACCACTCACCCTCAAAACTAACCACTCTCTAACACAACTCACCCTCACCACTCAGCACTCACCCTCACCACTCACTACCACTCACGCTCACCACTCACCCCTCACCTGCTCACCACTCACCCATCACCACTCACAACCGCCATCATCACACTCCCTCACCACTCACCCTCACAACAACCACTCACCCTCACCGCTCACCACTACCCACCCTCACCACTCACCCTGACCACTCACCACTCATCCTCACCAATCACACCCTCACATCAATCACCCGCACTGCTCACCCTCATCCGCTCACCCTCACCACTCACGCCCTCACTAATCACCACTCATAACCGCCACTCACCCTCACCACTACCATCACCTCTCAACACTCACCTCACCACTCACCCTCACTACTCACCACTGATCCTCACCAATCACACCCTCAACAATCACCACTCACCCTCACCACTCACCCTCACCACTCACCCTCACAACACCACACACCCTCACCGCTCACCACTCACCCTCACTACTCACCCTCACCACTCATCCTCACCAATCACACCCTCACCAATCACCACTCACCTTCACCACTTGCCACTCACCCTCACCACTCACCCTCACCATTCACCCTCACCACTCTCCCTCACCACTCTCCCTCACCACTCACCAGTCACGCTCACCACTCACCCTCACTACTCACCACTCACACTCAACACTCACCCTCACCGCTCACCACTCACCCTCACCACTCACCCTGACCACTCACCACTCATCCTCACCAATCACACCCTCACCAATCACCACTCACCCTCACTGCTCACCCTCCATGCTCACCCTCACCCTCACCACTCATGCTCACCCTCACCACTCACCCCTCACTAATCACCACTCACAACTGCACTCACCCTCACTACTCACCCTCAACACTCACCCTCACCACTCACCCTCACTACTCACCACTCATCCTCACCAATCACACCCTCACCAATCACCACTCACCCTCACCACTGCCACTCACCTCACCACTCTCCCTCACCACTCTCCCTCACCACTCACCAGTCACGCTCACCACTCACCCTCACTACTCACCACTCACCCTCAACACTCACCCTCACCGCTCACCACTCACCCTCACCACTCACCCTGACCACTCACCACTCATCCTCACCAATCACACCCTCACCAATCACCACTCACCCTCACTGCTCACCCTCACTGCTCACCCTCACCACTCACCCTCACCACTCACACTCACCCTCACCACTCACCCTCACTACTCACAACTGCCACTCACCCTCACTACTCACCACTCACCCTCAACACTCACCCTCACCGCTCACCACTCACCCTCACTACTCACCCTCACCACTCATCCTCACAATCACACCCTCACCAATCACCACTCACCCTCACTGCTCACCTCACCCTCACCCTCCCATACTCAACCTCACCACTCACCACTCACTCACGCTCACATCACCCTCACACTCCACTCACCCTCACCCTCACCCTCACCCTCACCACTCACCCTCACCACTCACAACTGCCACTCACCCTCACTACTCACACTCACCCTCAACACTCACCCTCACCCTCACCACTCACCCTCACCACTCACCCCTGACCAGTCACCACTCATCCTCACCAATCACACCTCACCAATCACCACTCACCCTCACTGCTCACCCTCACCGCTCACCCTCACCTCACCACTCACTCTACCACTCACCACTCATCCTCACCAATCACACCCTCACAATCACCACTCACCCTCACCACTCACGCTCAACACTCACCCTCACCACTCATGCTCACCACTAACCCTCACACTCACCCTCACCACTCACTAATCACCTCTCACAACCGTCACTCACCCTCACCACTCACTCTTACCTATCACCCTCATCACTCACCCTCACCACTCACCCTCACTACTCATCCTCACCAATCACACCCTCACCAATCACCACTCACTGCTCACCCTCACCGCTCACCACTCAACCTCACCCTCACCACTCACGCTCACCCTCACCACTCACCCCTCACTAATCACCACTCACAACTGCCACTCACCCTCCCACTCACCCTCACCAATCACACTCACCCTCACCACTCACTACTCACCCTCACCACTCACCCTCACCATCACCCTCACCACTCACCCTCACCATCTCACCTCACCACTCACCCTCACACTCTCCCTCACCACTCTCCTCACCATCACACCACTCACCAATCACCACTCACCCTCACGCTCACCCTCACGCTCACCACTCAACCTCACCCTCACCACTCACTCACCATCACCACTCACCAATCACCACTCACCCTCACCACTCACTCTCACCACTAACCCTCACCACTCAACCCTCACCACTCACTCCCTCACCACTCTCCCTCACCACTCACTCACTCACTCTCACCACTCACCCTCACCATTCACCTCACCACTCACCCTCACTCACTCACCCTCACCACTCATCCTCACCAACCACCACTCACCCTCACCCTCAACCTCACCCTCACTACTCACCTCACCTCACCATCACCACTGACCACATCACCCTCACCACTAACCCTCACCACTCAACCTCACCACTCACCACCTCCACTACCCTCACCCTCAACCTCACCACTCACCCTCAAAACTACTCACCCTCACCACTCATCCCTCACCACCTCACACTCACCCTCACACTCACCCTCACCACCGTCACCATCACCCCTCACTCTCACCCACTCACCATCACCATCACAACGCATCACCCTACTCATCACCATCACCCTCACAACCATCACCCTCACCGTCACCATCACCCTCACCATCACCCTGACCATCACCATCATCCTCACCATCACACCCACCTCACCACACTCATGCTCATCAACCGCACCACTCACATCATCACCCTCACCATCACCAACTCATCACCATCAGCCACTCACTAACCTCACCACCACCTACCACTCGCTAATCACTCTCACAATCACCACTCACCACGTCATCTTACTCACTATCATCACCCTCACCACTCACCCTACCACCCTCACCATCATCCTCACCATCCACCCTCAACATCACCATCACCCTCATGCTCACTCACCCTCATAACCTCACCCTCACCAACCAACCCACACCATCACCCTCACTACATCACCATCACCTCCATCACCCTCACCACTCATCCTCACCAATACACCACCCTCATCACTATCACCCTCACACTCACCACTAGCCATCACCCTCACCATCATCACCATCACCCTCACCATCCTAGACTCCCCTCACCACCCTCACCATCATCACCACTCACCTCACTATTCACCATCACCCTCAACATCACCTCACCGCCACCATCACGTCACCATCATCCTGACACTCACCACTCATCCTCACAATCACACCCTCATCACCACTCACCCTCATCCGCCTCACCCTCATCTGCTCACCATCACCATCACCATCAGTACCCTCACCATCACCCTCATAATCACCATCACAGTCATCATCACCCTTACCATCACCGTCACTACTCACCCTCACACTCACCCCCTCACACCACAATCCACTACCTCACCACCCTACTCACCATACCTCACTCACATCACGCTCATCACCCTCACTAATCACTATACGCCTCCCCACTCACCCTCACCACTCACCTCACCAATCACCATCTCACTCCTCACCATCTTCACCATCTCCCTCACCATCACCGTCACCACCATCACCATCACCTCACCATCACCCTCAAACTCACCCTCACCGCTACCATCACCCTC
>MU249576.1:0-45151 GCA_018977245.1 Lethenteron camtschaticum | reverse complement strand
GGTTTCAACATCACGGGCTGGGTTCTAGTATCACTGGGTTCTAGTATCACGGGCTGGGTTCTAGTATCACGGGCTGGGTTCTAGTATCCCGGGCTGGGTTCTAATATCACGGACTTCAACATCACAGGCTTCAGTATCACGGGCTGGGTTCTAGTCACGGGCTGGGTTCGAGATCACGGGCTGGGTTCTAGTATCCCGGGCTGGGTTCTAATATCACGGACTGGGTTCTAATATCATGGGCTGGTTCTAGTATCACGGGCTGGGTCTAATATCACGACTTTCAACATCAAGGGCGGGTTCTAGAACACGGGCTGGGTTCTAGTATCACAGCTGGGTTCTAGTATCACGGGCTGGGTTCTAGTATCCCGGGCTGGGTTCTTCAGACTGGGTTCACATCACGGGCTGGTTCTAGATACGCTGGTAGCATCACGGGCTGTCGAGTCACGGGCTGGGTTCTAGTATCGGGCTGGTTCTAATCACGGACTGGGTCATATCATGGGCTGGGTTCTAACATCATGGGCTGGTTCTGTATCACGGGTGGGTTCTAACACACTGGCTGGGTTCTAGTATCAGGCTGGGTCTAATTCACGGAGGCCCGGGCTGGGTTCAGTATCACGGGCTGGGTTCTAGTCATGGGCGGGAATCGGACTGGGTTCTCCGGGCTGGGTTCTAACATAGGGCTGGGTTCTAGATCATGGCTGGGCTAGTCAGGTTCTGTATATGGGCTGGTATGTAGTAAGTTGATGAGGAGACGATGAGGAAGTTGAGACACACTGTTTATTAACTCCGGGACAGATACAATAGTTGAAGGGGTATCGGCCCCTTCACCCGTACTATGGGAAACCCACCCTAGTACTAAGCCCTCTGTCCTGTCCCCCAGTCCTCCTCTACTGGGCTACGGGAGGCTGACTGATCTGGCCCTGGCAAGCACAGATCTCGGCACCAGCTAACCAGCCTTGCCCTGATAAGGCAGCGGTCTGGAAGCTCTTGGGCCGCGCCACTGGCTTACCCGGCTCGGCCCTTATAAGGACGGCGAGACCGGGGAGTCCCAGGGCCTAATCTCCGAGTCTTGGATCTTCACTGGTCAGCTTCGTGTCGAACTGCCTCGAGCTCTTTGGGTTCCACCTTTTATAGGGATCGCCTCCGAGGGCTGGGGCGTGGGCAATAACTGATGCGGACGTCGGTGTGACCCCCCGTGTATGTGAGTGCCGACAGCCCTGTGTTTGTTGTCCGCCGTTTCTCCCGTAATAACCCCTACATCACCCCCCCTGTACAGCTCGCAGCCGTCCCGGCTGCAACAATCCTGAACCCCCAAGAATAAAGATTAACACCGTCAATACACGTGTGCCTCGTAACAGTAACAATAACAAGAACAAGCGTAACATCAACCGATGGTTCCCTAAAAAAAAAAAAAAACCCCACCCGGAACCGCAACACATATACAGAACGGTATAACAGCACATGCAATCAGCATATCGCGATCACACGCGTACATTGAAGCACAATAGCAAGCAAATCTGCAGGCGACCAACACACCATCAATCCCGTCGTAACTTTTCAACCACAACACAGTTATTCCTCTCATGCAACGACCGCATCGCACACAGCACCTCGCAGCATAATACAGCCCAAAAAAANCATTTTTTTTTTCAATTAAGCCCATCGCGCACGGTGACCCACGAGATGGTACAGCACAGGATACCGACGCTCCCACGTTAATAATTAACTTTACCATCAAGATAACAACTCCACGCAGCAGCGCACACACTCCCTTTGAAACTCAGCAACCACAGCAGACTCTCCGTCCATTCCAACACACGCACACACTTACATGGACAGCAAGCAACAAGCAGATAGCGTGGTCATCGTTATTACACACACATACAACCATTAAAAAACATATATACAATGAGCGGTTCCGCAGCAACGGAACACGCGCGGAAAGCTAATCATAACAACCGGCGCGTTTTGGCGCGAGTCCGTGCAGCGGGCCCGTCACAAGGGCCGGCTTGGTAGAGTCAGTGGCAGGTGTCGCATCAGCAGGTGCCTGGTCGTCCGGTTCCCGGACGTGCCAGCGCCGCCCCCACGGGGAGGCTGGCAGCCCAGAGGGCTTCAGTCCTGGGGCTCCTGAAGACGGGACAGTCATTAGTGGATCAGAGGCTGGCATCGATCCCGCCCCCCGGAGTCAGAGGACTCCCCACATGTTCGGCCATTTACGTGGGAGGAAGCGTGCGGAGCAAAAAATGGCTTTAACCGTGAAGGGTGCACAAACCACCGACGCTTCCCCCACTTAATGCGCACACATTGAGGCCGCACAACCTGCACAATTTCAACGGGGCCCCTCCATGGTCGCAACAACTTAGCCGAGGTGGCCAATGGCACCTGAGGGCAGTGCAACCATGCTCGGTCGCCCGGGTGCCATTCGTGCGTGTGAGTCCGGCGCGACCGCAATCTCTCGTTTTGTTTCTGGCGAGAGTCAGAGTTTTGCATGGCCGCCTGCCGTGCCTCCGCCAAGCGAAGGATGTTAAATTAACATGGTCGGCGATTTTCGACTTAGCATGAGGCGCGGCAATCGTCAGCTGAGTCGCGACAGGCGGGTCAACCTCGCGACCATACATCAAAAAAAATGGCGAGAACCCGGTCGCCGCGTGAGGAGCCATCCTGTATGCCGCCAGGACTCCCCCGATCCGTAGATCCCAATCGTTTTGGGACTCAGATACCTGGTGGGATAGCATGGACGTAAGAGTCCTATGCAAGCGTTCCACCATCCCATCCGTTTGTGGATGGTAAGGCGAGGGACGAACTTTCTTTGTACCCAGAAGGCCACATACCTCGTGTAAAAGGGTACTAGTGAAATTCTTTCCCTGATCGGTCAACAACCGTTCCGGAGCGCCTTTGTCGAGGACGTAGCCCTGAACAAAAGCCTCCGCAACGGCCGCTGCGGACTGGTTGGCGAGGGCCAAGCCATAGGCCATCGCGTGAAATATTCCACGCCAACCAGCAGGTACTTATTACCCCTCGGCGTGGAAGGAAACGGTCCCAAAATATCAAGGGCGACCAGCTCGTTAACCGGGTGACCGAAATGGACTGGAGCGGTGGACTGGCTCCTTCGCCGGCGGCTTCCGTTGTGCACACTGGTACAGGACCGCAGCAGATCGTCCACGTCTCTTGCCATGCCCGGCCAAAAGTAATTAAGCTGGAGCATGGCAAGTGTTTTGAGGGTACCCAGGTGCAGGAGCCGTTCATGAGCAGCCCATACAGCCCTACCCCTTAACGTGGAAGGCACCACCAGCCTGTGACGGCGGATCGTCCCGTCCCAATGCATGAGTAAGCCCTGGCACCACCCCATGAGTCAACGCCCGACTTCCCTTGACCTGATCCTTCCGCGCGATGTCGTAGCGCCAGGAGGGTCGCATCCTCCATTTGGAGGCGACCCCACTCAGTACTTGACAAGCCAAGTAGGGAATCACTCCCACCCTCCGAAATAGGACCAGCGTCCGAAGGAGTATCAACTGCGGCCGCAAGAACCCGATCCGGCCGTCACTTGCCGATTTGCAACGGCCCGAACCCAAGAAACAAGTGCAATCCGGGCGATCGGCAGGCGTGATAGGGCATCGGCGTTGGTGTGGCGAATCCCCTTCGGTAAGTTGTCTCAAAATCGAAATCCTGCATGATCTCGAGCCATCGGGACAACTGCCCCGATGGCTGGTTAATTCGTAGGGCATACTGCAACGCTGCATGATCTGTACGGACGGTGAAATGCCGGCCGTACAGATATGGTCGGTACTGTTGGATAAAGAACACGATAGCCAACAGTTCGCGGCGGGTGACGCAGTACCGCTGCTCGCCGGGACAGTACTCTACTACCATAAGCCACAACGCGCTCCACGCCACCACAATTTGTGACAGCACGCCTCCAATCCCGGTATTGCTTGCGTCCGT
Source organism: Lethenteron camtschaticum (assembly GCA_018977245.1). NCBI lineage: Eukaryota > Metazoa > Chordata > Hyperoartia > Petromyzontiformes > Petromyzontidae > Lethenteron > Lethenteron camtschaticum. The sequence goes on along the minus strand of MU249576.1, from coordinate 41,209 downwards.
GTCGAGCACGAACGGCATGGAAAAATCGGGGTAGCTTAACGGCGGGGCCCCNACCAGGGCATCCCGAAGAGAGACAAAAGCGGCGTTCTCCACCGGCCCCAATGAAATTTGACCCCTTTTGACGTCAAGGCATGTAGTGGCTTAGCGATGGAAGCAAAGTCCGCAACAAACCGGCGGTAATATGAAGCAAAGCCGATGAAGCTTCTAACCTCCCCACCGAGGTGGGAATAGGCCAGGAGCTGACACAACGCGTTTTGGCGGATCGGTTGAGATACCTGACCGGCCGACGATGTGACCCAAATATTTAACAGATTCGCGCAGCAAATGGCACTTTTGTGGCTTGAATTTCAAATTAGCAGCGCGCATTTTGAGAAAGACGGCCCGAAGCCTATCAAGGTGTTCCTCGAACGTCTTACTGAATACGATAACGTCATCCAGGTAAATCAAACACACCTCCCATTGCAAGCCAGCGAGGACCAATTCCATCAGGCGCTGGAACGTCGCGGGAGCAGAGTGTAATCCCATGGGTAAGCGATTGAATTGGAAGAGGCCGTGCGGCGTTCGGAAAGCTGTTTTGGGCCTGGATTCGTCGTCCAAGGGAAGTTGCCAAAATCCTGAGAGCAAATCCAAAGTGGAAAAGAATCGCGATCCGCGAGGGCATCCAGCGATTCGTCCATTCGAGGAAGCGGATAAGCATCGGCCACCGAGATCTTATTTAATCGCCGGAAATCAACGCAGAACCTTAGGGACCCGTCGTGCTTTTGACCAACACTATGGGTGCACCCCAAGGCTGGTCGAGGGAGAAATGATGTCCGATTTCAACATGTCATCTACAGCCGATTTGACATGATCCTTTTCGGCGGACTTAACCGAAAAGGATTTTGGCGGATAGGGCGTTGTCACCGTGTCAATATGGTGGCGTAGCAATTTGGTACATCCGATATCGTATTTGTGTTTACTGAAGACGTCGGAAAATTCTCGCAATAAGGCGCGTAATCTAGCACGTTGTGCGTCAGACAGGTCAGGTGACTCAGCACACAACGCATCCAGCCAAACCTCGTCAGCGTCTGAGGCTAATCGCGTTTGAGAATCGGTGGCCACCTGGCCAATGATCGGCGTTTCCGCAGGTACCGGAACCGCATGTGCGAACACGGTACCTTGCGAAACCACTGCCGTCCGTGTCCCGACATTGAGGACCGCGATAAACGGGTCCCCATCCCTTTAACAATAGTCTGGGCCGTCACCAGATCTGGCCCACTCACCCCGGCTCTAGATGGTCCCAAAATAACGCCCGGTCAGAGACTCCTTTATCGAACGGTCGACGCAAGCGCAGGGGTACCAACATCTGTGCCCCGGGGTACACGCACCGTCCGAGCAACAAGCGCCTGTACCGTAGCACAGGCAACACGCACGGCAGGGTGGCAGGTAGGAACGTCATACGTCGGCCCGATGGAAGCTCGATGCATTGCTGGTCAATCAGAATTTTGATGGGCAATTTGGCCAAAAAGTCTGTCCCAACAGGCACGGAATAGCCAGCGAGGAGGAGACGAACACCGGGCCAGATAGTTTAATGTCCCCTATCGAAATTTGCGCTCGAATTTGACCGATAATACCCAACGAGCCCCCATTCGCAGCGTAAAACGGTATATCGACAGGAGCAACGGGCGACTCTGAACGGGCAGGATATTATAAATCAAATCTGAAATGATAGTTGCCGAAGCTCCCGTATCGACCAATAGCCGTACCTCCACCCGTCAATATGCCCCGCGACAACGGACGACCCCGCTGATGCAGCCACAACTCGGTGAGCCACTCGGACCATTGGCCCGGTTGGAGCGCCCTCCCGACATGCCGCGACCCGACGCACCAGCACCCAACCCCGAGAATTGTGTATCGGACCATGTGATAGGAAAGTGGTGTGTGTGCAGGCCGAACATGTGGGTGCCATGACTTGCCGAGGATGTTGCGAAGGCTTGTGAGGAGGGCCGTCCGCAGCTCCAGGTCTCGCACCGCGCTGTCGAGGAGCCCGGCATCCGGACGCCACGTGGCCCCGGAGGCCACAATTATAGCAGACGACGAGCGTTCCAGAGGACTTGGGCTGGTCTCGGTGGCTTGGAACGTCCCGAGCCGGTCGCTCGGCAGATCGCCATCCTGCAGAACGATCCGCAGCGAAGGCTCCCTCCATTCCAGAAGAGGTTGCCGCCACGGTGTGTCGTGCAGCAGCTTTGTTCGCCTTCCTCCGCTGGGAGATGAGATTGGCGTGAATGTGCCTTGCAGCCCGCAGTGATGACATATCCGCATCGTCCTGCGCTAAGATGGTGAAGTCCAGATCGTCAGCCAGCAGCAAAATTTTCTCGGCACCATCGCATCGATCCCTCTTCATCCATACGCGGGAAAGCGTCTTTCGCCAATGACAGCAGGGCCGTGCGATAAGCGAGTGGCGATTCCTTATCACCCTTCTGCCGTTCATAGAAGAGCTGGCGACAATCGGAGGGCGGCCCATAAACGGTGGCCAGCAGCTGCAGCGCCGACTGAATGGTGGAGCGTGCCGACTTGGGTGCAGCAGTGAGGGTGCCCAGGGCGTCGCCGTCCAATAACGCCGGGAGAGCACACAGCGCCTCGTTGTCCGACCAGCCTGCCATCTCTTGGTGGCCAAGAACCGGCGCTGGAACCCCCCCAATCGCCGTCGCTTGCAACAAATACCTGCAGGGCCGGCAGGCGTTGCTGGAATGTCGGCTCCGTCTCCGATCCTCTTGCAGCGTCTCTTGCAGCATCCGTAGCGCGTCCCGTACTGTATGGTCGGTGCTGGCGTCAGCTGGTGGTGACGTTTCAACCCTGATAGGCTGCCACCGCGACCCGCCTCCGCCGATGACGTGGCGGCTGCTGGCTGGGCACCGTCTCCCGCGTGACGAGCTGGGACTCCTCCTCCGCCCCTACTGTCTTCGTGGCGGGATTTTCGAGTCGCCCCGCTGTTGTAAAGGCGGGAGTTTCTGGCGGGCGTTGTCCATCTTCCCGCCGCGTCGCTCCTCCCGGCCCAGGCGAGTTATTTGTTCCAGCATAGCGGCCGCTGCATACAAGAGCTCCGCCAGCCGCGAGTGAGCCAACGCCAACTCGTCAGTCGACGTCCCGGCCCTCTCCGACGGCCCGCGATGTCGGAGCCGGCAGCAGTTGTGCAGGTACGTCGGCGGCGATGTCTTGCACTGCCCCTCCCTCGTCGTCATCCTCTCCTGGGTCTTGGCACGAGTCTTCCGTCTCGTATCCATGCTTGGACCACTTCCAACACCAGATGTAGTAAGTTGATGAGGAGACGATGAGGAAGTTGAGACACACTGTTTATTAACTCCGGACAGATACAATAGTTGAAGGGGTATCGGCCCCTTCACCCGTACTATGGGAAACCCACCCTAGTACTAAGCCCTCTGTCCTGTCCCCAGTCCTCCTCTACTGGGCTACGGAGGCTGACTGATCTGGCCCTGGCAAGCACAGATCTCGGCACCAGCTAACCAGCCTTGCCCTGATAAGGGCAGCGGTCTGGAAGCTCTTGGGCCGCGCCACTGGCTTACCCGGCTCGGCCCTTATAAGGACGGCGAGACCGGGAGTCCCAGGGCCTAATCTCCGAGTCTTGGATCTTCACTGGTCAGCTTCGTGTCGAACTGCCTCGAGCTCTTTGGTTCCACCTTTATAGGATCGCCTCCGAGGGCTGGGGGCGTGGGCAATAACTGATGCGGACGTCGGTGTGACCCCCGTGTATGTGAGTGCCGACAGCCCTGTGTTTGTTGTCCGCCGTTTCTCCCGTAATAACCCCTACACTAGTATCATGGGCTGGGTCTAGTATCCGGGCTGGGTTCTAGTATCATGGGCTGGGTTCTAGTATCACGGGCTGGGTTCTAGTATCATGGGCTGGGTTCTAGTATCATGGGCTGGGTTCTAGTATCACGGGCTGGGTTCTAACATCACGGGCTGGGTTCTAGTATCACAGGCTGGGTTCTAGTATCACAGGCTGGGTTCTAGTATCACGGGCTGGGTTCTAGTATTACGGGCTGGGTTCTAGTATCACAGGCTGGGTTCTAGTATCACAGGCTGGGTTCTAGTATCACGGGCTGGGTTCTAACATCACGGGCTGGGTTCTAGTATCACAGGCTGGGTTCTAGTATCACAGGCTGAGTTCTAGTATCACGGGCTGGGTTCTAGTATCACGGGCTGGGTTCGAGTATCACGGGCTGGGTTCTAGTATTCCGGGCTGGGTTCTAATATCACGGACTGGTTCTAATATCACAGGCTGGGTTCTAATATCACAGGCTGGGTTCTAGTATCACGGGCTGGGTTCTAATATCACGGACTGGGTTCTAACATCACGGGCTGGGTTCTAGTATCACGGGCTGGGTTCTAGTATCACGGGCTGGGTTCTAGTATCACGGGCTGGGTTCTAGTATCCCGGGCTGGGTTCTAATATCACGGACTGGGTTCTAACATCACGGGCTGGGTTCTAGTATCACGGGCTGGGTTCTAGTATCACGGGCTGGGTTCGAGTATCACGGGCTGGGTTCTAGTATCCCGGGCTGGGTTCTAATATCACGGACTGGGTTCTAATATCATGGGCTGGGTTCTAACATCATGGGCTGGTTCTAGTATCACGGGCTGGGTTCTAACATCATGGGCTGGGTTCTAGTATCATGGGCTGGTTCTAGTATCACGGGCTGGGTCTAGTATCATGGGCTGGGTTCTAGTATCACGGGCTGGGTTCTAGTATCATGGGCTGGGTTCTAACATCACGGGCTGGGTTCTAACATCACGGGCTGGGTCTAGTATCATGGGCTGGGTTCTAGTATCATGGGCTGGGTTCTAGTATCACGGGCTGGGTTCTAGTATCATGGGCTGGGTTCTAGTATCACGGGCTGGGTTCTAGTATCATGGGCTGGGTTCTAGTATCATGGGCTGGGTTCTAGTATCACGGGCTGGGTTCTAACATCACGGGCTGGGTTCTAGTATCACAGGCTGGGTTCTAGTATCACAGGCTGGGTTCTAGTATCACGGGCTGGGTTCTAGTATTACGGGCTGGGTTCTAGTATCACAGGCTGGGTTCTAGTATCACAGGCTGGGTTCTAGTATCACGGGCTGGGTTCTAACATCACGGGCTGGTTCTAGTATCACGGGCTGGGTTCTAGTATCACAGGCTGGGTTCTAGTATCATGGGCTGGGTTCTAGTATCACGGGCTGGGTTCTAGTATCATGGGCTGGGTTCTAGTATCATGGGCTGGGTTCTAGTATCACGGGCTGGGTTCTAACATCACGGGCTGGGTTCTAGTATCACAGGCTGGGTTCTAGTATCACAGGCTGGTTCTAGTATCACGGGCTGGTTCTAGTATTACGGGCTGGGTTCGAGTATCACGGGCTGGTTCGAGTATCACGGGCTGGGTTCTAGTATCACGGGCTGGGTTCAAGTATCACGGGCTGGGTTCTAGTATCACGGGCTGGGTTCTAGTATCACGGGCTGGGTTCTAGTATCACAGGCTGGGTTCTAGTATCACGGGCTGGGTTATAGTATCACGGGCTGGTTCTAGTATCACGGGCTGGTTCTAGTATCACGGGCTGGGTCTAGTATCACGGGCTGGGTTCTAATATCACGGGCTGGTNCTAGTATCATGGGCTGGGTTCTAGTATCACGGGCTGGGTTCGAGTATCACGGCTGGGTTCTAGTATCCCGGGCTGGGTTCTAATATCACGGACTGGGTCTAGTATCACGGGCTGGGTTCTAACATCACAGGCTGGGTTCTAGTATCACGGGCTGGGTTCTAGTATCCCGGGCTGGGTTCTAATATCACAGGCTGAGTTCTAGTATCACGGGCTGGGTTCTAGTATCCCGGGCTGGGTTCTAATATCACGGACTGGGTTCTAGTATCACGGGCTCGGTTCTAACATCACGGGCTGGGTTCTAACATCACGGGCTGGGTTCTAGTATCACAGGCTGGGTTCTAGTATCACAGGCTGGGTTCTAACATCACAGGCTGGTATAAATAGCTGTACCAGGGGAATTTCCATCTGGTACAGATATAGGCCGCTGTCGGTAGCCTACAAGAGGCCTAGAAATAGGGTTTCGTTCCACCAAGTGGGGCACTACCTACTTTTTTATATTTAACATCAGAAATATATAGAGATTCCTTAGGAAAAAGTTCTCCGCACACAACCTTGCAGTTTTTTGAGAAAAATGATGCTAAAGGTGCCCATTTTGAAAAAAGGGAAACCATAGGGAATTTTGCACTTTCAAACCTGTTTATCATATAAACCCAAAAATGCAGAATTACCACTTGAAGTACAAAATAAACCAGTTTGAAATGTGTGATATACCTGAAGTTGCTATCTATGCACAGTAAACATGATAATATTATCAAGAAAACTTCTGTAGCATTAACATCCCAATTACTTCTCATTATGTTGTTCCAATTCAAAGGTAATATTTGAGGTAAAATCTGAATAACAAATAGAATTAAGCCAAAATATAATATATAAAAAACACTTCAAAATAACACATTTAATGGTGAATTGTCAATTCGCATACACGAGCAGTAACTGCACTACATGTACATATTCACAGGAATGATTATTGTAAACAAGATTTTATTTTGATTGATTTATATATATGTCCTATATTAATTTTATTATCATATACACATCACTAAATATCAAGATCACTGTCCTCACTATCAGATTCACATGAAACAATATCCTCAGTTAATCTCACATTGTCACAATGAACACATTTACATAGGGCAGTGCAGGCCAGGCCAGCCTTGTGGCATGAGCACCTTCCACCTGTACAAGTACCAGACTTACACCCACAGTGGAGTGACCCCAAAATCTGTTGAGGAGCTGGGTCTTAAGTCATCCATGATATGATAAGATCACCACTAGTAACATCAGCAAAAACGAACGCTCTGAACTCGCGGACCTAAAAAAGAGAGATGATATAGTCATCCTCTCGGCAGACAAGGGCAATGCCATGGTCATCATGGATAAAGATTCATACAACAACAAAATCCTGGACCTTCTTAATGATGGGAGTTACTCCAAAATTAAAAACGATCCCACTAAAAACCTAACGACAAAAACCAACAGTATCATCACGAGTTCGACTTCCCTAATCGAACCAAGCAAACGTCCCTCTCTAAAACCATCGGCGGCTAGACCTACCAGACTCTATGGTCTTCCCAAAATCCATAAAGAAGGCACCCCGCTACGACCCATCGTGTCGACGATAAACTCTCCTACGTACAAACTAGATACTCTGCTCCCCTTCACAGGCAAGACCTCTTCGGCAGTACTCAACTCAACCCAATTAATCTCTATGGTTAAGGACATTTTACTATCTCCTGATGACATCCTCGTCAGTTTTTATGTAGTATCTTTGTTGACCAAAGTCCCAGTACCGGACACCCTAACAATAATTGAGGACTTAGTCCAACATAGATTGAATTCTGATGTACCTGCGCTGGTTAGGCATTGCCTCACCAACACTTATTTTACCTGGAATGGCACCTTCTACAAACAGAATGAGGGTACCCCTATGGGCTCTCCCTTGTCACCAGTTATAGCCAACATGTTCATGGAAAAGTTTGAATCAGACGCCATCCAGACATCCACCCTGCGTCCTTCCTTGTGGAAGAGGTATGTGGACGACATGGCCTCCCAGCATTGAACCACTTCTTGGACCACATCAATTCTAGACACCCATCCATCAGATTCACCATGGAAGTGGAGAAAGACGGTAAACTACCATTCTTGGATATTCTGTTTGAGAGGAGGCCTGTCGGATCCTTGGGACATTCTGTCTACAGGAAAGCCACCCACACAGATTGCTACTTGAAACCGGATTCCCACCACCACCCATCTCAAAAGAATTATCTCATCAAAACGCTATACCACAGAGCCCATGACATTTCTGACCAACACCACCTGGCCGGTGAATTAAGACATGTACATCGGGCCCTCAGGATGAACGGATACTCTGACCGCACTATCCGCCAAGCTGTTTCTCCCACCATACAGAAACAGCCACATGAAACTCCGACCAGAATTATCACGTTGCCATACATAGCAGGCGTGACCAAAAAGATCTCCAAAATTCTAAACAAACATAAGATCCAAGTCCGATTCAGTACAGTGCATAAAATACGTGATTTGATTCCATCTGTGAAGGATGTCGTTCCTGACTTACAGTATCCTGGAGTCTACAAATTGAGTTGCATTTGTGGTGATTGCTACATTGGAGAAACGAAACGTCATGTTTCTGATCATGTCCGCGAGCACAAGTCAGATCTGAAACACGGCAGAACTGATTCTTCGGCCGTTGCCGATCATTGCTACAACTCGGTGGGCTCTCATGAAATTGTATTTTCCGAGACCAAGGTTCTCTGCAAACCTCCTGGCTACCATCAAAGGTTTGTACACGAAGCCATACAAATATACAAACACAGACATAATTTCAACCGTGATGACGGTTACAAACTGAGTAATCATTGGAAAGATGTGATTAACCATGCAAAAAAGATTTAACTACACTTATTTGCCAATCTTATTTGACAGACAACCATCAAAGTTTTACCATGTCTAGTGGTGGTCTCCCTGTTACAGGTTGAGTGACAAACTGCACCTCTCCATAACAAAGGCTCAGCCTTTGTTATGCAGTCTATTCTTAGTCTTAATCCTCACCTTACCATATTAATAAAAGTATGCGGCCCTTGCCCACCACCTTCTCCAACCATTATATGAACGGAGTGGTAGCTTCTGCAATCTCTCATTTACTTGATACAGCTGTCGTGGCTATGACGGTACCACCTGAAGATGGAAGCTTGTGTTGCCTCCGAAACGTCGTGATTTTAATTTAATTTTACTTTTTAATGTTTTTTACCTACGTGACTTCACCGAAAAAACCTAAGAATATGAATAAGATCACCATCCTTGACAATCCATCCAAAGCCGTCTGGACTGGGAGCATTTATAAAAGGATCCAATGCTCTTCTGTGGATTGCAGCTTGGTAGTTAGCACGCTTTAAATGTTCTGTAAGTGCATCTTTTGTTGGAGGTAATGCCTGTTCGGAAGAGGCCTGGACACAGAACCTATTGTATCTGGCCAAATTAACATCTGATACCTTTTCTCCATACAGCTCACACACAAAACGTTCTATGGTCACAAATGTGGTGCTGTCCATTTCAAATTGCCTCCCAAGAGCAACAAATGCACTGATGTACTCTGCATTTCCAGACACTATATTTCGTGGTTTCTCTTTTCCTTTCCCATAAAAGGAACTAGATGAGTCACAGCCAGTGAATGTGTGTAGTCCTATCAGTGCCTCTGTTAGTGAAGGACCCAAAGCAGAACCAATAGCCTGGAGAACTAACATTCTTTGCCTGTCTTTTGTTCCTGTCAAAAAGTACATCTTTGCTGAGGGAAGCTTAGCCATTATTGAAAGTGAAATGATAGCAACATCAGTGTCAGGACTCTGGATGATTATCTTATTATAAAGTTCACTCCAGGCATATTTTGCATGAAGTAGGAGCCTCGTGGCAGCTTCTTCATGGTCACAAGTCAAAGATTCTACCTCTTTGACAGACATAATGCCATCTTTAAGAGTGAGTTGATGACATACATTTCTGTGTGCCACAAAGATAGCTATGTTTTTTCCAGCTGCTTGTAAAGGCACAGTTCTCCATGTCTCAAAGAAAAAGTCTGTCAAGGCTTCTTTATTTTCACCACTGGCTAGAAACTTGGTCCACTGACTTGAAGTCTTCTGCTTGATGCTGTATATTTGCAGTAATTGTTGTCCAGCAACAGCACGTCTTGATCGTTCAGCATTTTTGATGCTCACTGCCGGGTAGTGATCAATGACAAAATCGACCCTTGGACAACTGAACTTTCTACCCATCTTAATCATAAGTTGAAGAAGATCATCAATGCCATGCCATCTATCAGTAGGGCACCATTATCATGTTCACATGACAGTCCTTGTTCTTTGATTCTAAACAAGCTAGAAGAGCAGCCTTATTTGTTTTGGCTAATGAACCATCAGTGCTTGCTAGCGGGGATGAGATATTGCCAAGTGAATATGTCAGAATCTCTTTCAAGTTTACAGACCGGGATTGACTTATCACTAACAGTCGTGCAAAGAGTCTCCTGTCATTTTTTAGAATGACTTGATTTCCATCTTTTGTCTTGGATGATTTCTTCATTTGATCCCCAAACGTAGTGAGCTTCAAGGACTTTATTGGAGAGAAGTCTGTTTTTGATGACTGGACTCGATCTTGGATGAAATTTTCAGAGCTGTTTCACCTTTATCACAAGCACTTTGTATGTCATCTCTGACAGTCTTTGTAGCAACAACACCAGAGCTAATACATACAAGATCTTCACGATGCAGGAAGGGATTGATCATAGACTCAACCGCTGAAACCAAAGATATAACAGCAGAATTGTCTTTTGCAATTCTTGTTGCATCCAACTCTTTATGACCCTCTCTTCATGTTGCATTCAGCCATCATTTCACACTGCCTTGTGATTGCAGACGTTCAGGATGAGACAGTATCCATCGCTGGACGGCACCTCTGTTATCCAGTTATGCCGCCTTTGGTCTTTGAATCACGATTGCAGGTTTGTTCTATTGCTTGGTCACAAGCTATGGATGAGAACCTGTTAGCATCCTTACGCTGTACTGTCCAGTTTCCTTTTGCAGTAACTTCTTCATAGCAGTGTGGATGAGTCTTTGGAAGATTGATCATCTCGACCCAATATGCTGATAGGTACCTTGCATAATTTTGGCGGTCATATGCAAAATACCATGCCAGCATACGTCTCACTGTTGCTAAGTGAAGGCTCCAGAGTCTCTGGTTGCTCTAATGAAACTCGGTAACAGTTGAACCATTTCAATGTATGAGCTCCAAAGTCCAAAGGTGGGATTAACAGAGTTCATCTCATGTACATATCTATCGTAGCAGGACAGCATATCTGATATGTCAGACACTGAGTTCGATGAAAATCCTGCCTCAGACTTGTACTCTCGTACTAGATCTTCCATGGCTGATATGTAACGAGTGTGCTGTTGCTCAGGAAGGGACTGAAGAAATGACCTCAACCGCAAGATATGCATTGCCTCAAATAGGAGTTTGTGTGCACGAATGCTACGGTTGTAGTGATGTCCACTAATGACTCCATTTATTGAACCAACAGCTACCACATTTGATTAAATCAGCATATCCTGTAGTCCTGCTTCTTTGAAACGTTTGCCTATCACTGCCATAAAGGACATGGCTGTGTGGAACTCACCTTAATCGAGCTTGATCGCCGCTATCAGATGAAGCTGCACTGCTTACGTCCTCCATGTTTACATGTGCGTAGTAATATTGGCTTGATTTTGGCTCAGACCTGTTGTGTCTATACCCTTTTTTTTAATTAAGAACAATAACAAAAAAAAATATTATATATTTTTTATATTATCTATATATCTTTTTTTTTAATTAAACAATGAAAACAACTCACTTCTCCTCACCAGCACACCAGGAATCCATGAAACATGGAGGGCGGTTAAAATGATAAGAATTCGGTCACAGAGAGGTCATCGACATCCAGATGGACAAAAGATGTATGGACTAACCTCCCAAGACATCTGGAGATGGTGCAGAGTAAATAACGGTTGAAACTTCGCGTTTTCTTAACGTTTTCCTTACCGAAAAGTAGAAACTTAACAAAGATAATTAACCAACAAACAATAATTTTTTTATTATTAGTATATGTTTCCTACCTACACGACCTTCCTAAAACTAAAGAGTACGAATTCCAGAAAGCTTAAGTGGAACATAGTTCACTTAACCTCAGGACATAAAAATTAACTCAGAATAAAACACCAATCTCTGGAGAACTAAACTTGGCGAAGCCCCAAAATAATAATGTGACGAGGATCATTACGAATATTCATTAAACATAGACGAATGATAACCCGATACTAAGACCGAAGGAACTCATAAAATATAATTCAAGAATAAATGTAACACACAGGACCACATAAATGTATTGCAAACATCTCCTCAGCCACCTTTGTCTTCCAGCGGGGTCTGGCAAGCAAGGAGGGAGCAAAAAGGTCACAGGGGGGATCGGTGCCTGACATTCAAGATATCTGTTTTTTATTCTGTTTGTTTTCTCTCGCAAGAGACGCGGAGATAGGAGAGGGTGCTCACGTTTGAGTTAAACACGGCCGTCTTTGTCTCCCGCAGCACAAACAGATGGCCCATGAATGCTTGGAGGGTTAGGAAAGGTCGCGAGGAGGGTCGCGGGGTGTCTGCTTTTTCTCGCTCTGTTTGTGTTTTGTTGCCCGCTCGCAAGGAATGCGCAGAGAGAGGGAGTCACGTTTTGAGTTAGGCACGGGCGCATACAGCGAACGAGCAGTCTGGGTTGAGTCGTGCTCAGTCTCGCAACTCGGCTTGCGACGCGGTGTTGCGACGGGGCTCGCAAGAGAGCGGAGGCGCGTCGTGCCTCGAGAAGAGATGGAACGACGTGACATCGTTAAAGTGACAGTCTGAGAGCAGTCTGTCCGAGTCGCACTCAGTCTCGCAACTCGGCTTGCGACGCAGCATTGCGACGGGGCTCGCAAGAGAGCGGGGCAGATCGTGCCTCGAGAAGTGATGGAACGAGGAGGGTTGTTCGAGTCGCAGAAGTCTGAGTTCAACCTGGGTCGGGGCTGGGTTTCAGCCGTGCTCCGGCTGGCGGAGCGTCGTGAGGAAACGAAACACCGATGCCGATAGCAGGTGTCGCTTTCGCAGAACGAAGTTAAGTGCGAGTGAGCTGGCAGCTGCACGAACAAGGGAAGCACGGAGCAGAGAGAGTGACGAGTGACGACAAGTAATCAACCTGTAAAAGGGCGGAGATCGCCAAGCGTCGACCAAGCGTGCAAAGCAGAGAGCGCGAAGCAGTGGAGAAAGCCTGTCAAACGGTTGTGAGGAAGAGGACGCGCCATCGAATGCGCCGTGTGTTTGAGGGCACACCTACCAACGACCAGTGTAAACAGACAAGACGTCACCGGGCGTCACCGAGCGTCGTGCCAACTCGTCATCAGCAGTGGAGAGAGAGAGCGCAAGAGCAGCACGACTCGGACGTCACGGCGTCACCAGCGTCGTGCCACTCGTCATCTAGCAGTGGAGAGAGAGAGAGCGCAAGAGCAGCACGACTCGGACGTCACCGGCGCCGAGCGTCGTGCCAACTCGTCATCCAGCAGTGGAGAGAGAGAGCGCAAGAGCAGCACGACTCGGACGTCACGGCGTCACGGCGTGGATCGTCATCCAGCAGTGGAGAGAGAGAGCGCACAGCAGAGACACGCAAGAGGAGAGCGGGGCTCGCGGCGGCCACGCCCAACCCAGAGAAAACTTCTGGCCGCTGTATGTATCCTCCTACACCACACAAGCTAACGACACAATTAATATTACGAGGGGACAACGCACACACAGCACGCACACGAATAAGACTTAAAAAAAAATTGTCTTTGCGTTTCAAAAAGGGTTGCCATTTCGAGGTGGTGCGTTCAATATCAACGGATCGTGCAAAGCAGTTGCTGCCGTCGAGTTACATGAATAAAAATGTTTTAGTCATTCATTTTCGTTAACTGCATGATCTCGCCAATGAAGAAGTATTTTTAGTCATTCATTTTCGTTAATTGCATAATCTTGCCATGAATTTATTGACGTATACCTGCTTTCGCACAAGAGAGTGTCATGTGCTTGTTTAGAATTAAAATTGCTTAACACCAACTGTTCGAGTGCTTCTTTCCAAGTCCATGCAAAACTATCTTAGTCTTGATAACTGTATCCTGTGATGAGATCTGAAACTGGAGACCTAAAATAACAAACACACTAAGATAATCAGTAAATGTTTAATCAATGATAATCGTGTTATCCTGATTGATATAACTGGATAAACGAAACTAAGCCTAATTATCATAACTGATCACAGTAACATAATCGCAAGCATCCGCATGAATTACTACGATTATCTCCGCGATTATCATAATTTATATATAATTACACACGTTATCAAATTTATGCATGAACTACACACATTAACATAATTAATGCGATTTGCCTTTCGAAAATTATTACTTATTATTATTTTCATCAAAATTTCATAATCCCACACATATAAAGTATTCAGAATGACGGCAGGAAACCTCTTGACGGGTAGCACACTTTTTATTAAACTTTGACTTGTCTCGATACACCGTGTGGTCACTATTCTTCACACTACACACACTTCACTGACACGTGTGGTCACTACCTCTCCCACTACACACTCCACTGACACGTGTAGTGACTATGGCTCACACTGCATGCTCACACCGCATGCTCACACTACTCTCCAGCCCCGTAACGTCCTTGGAGCCTACAGACCCACCCCAGCTTGGGCGTGGGTCACAACCTCTGGGTCCCGAGAGCCGGCCCTCACACGGATGTTCGGCCCCGGGTCCCAGGGTCCCGCCTCTGGGTCACACAGAGCCCGGTCCTTACAAGGACAGCGGACTAGGTACCGCAGGGCCCTATCTCTTCCTCCGCCGTCTTCAATCTTCGCTGGTCACCAACTCCCCGAGCGCCGCGCGCACCGCCTTATATAGCCTCTTGCGGACCGCGATGTGAGCGCCCACTAGACGACCAATCACGGCGCGCTGTTCCTACGATCCGTTTTCCCAGCGCGTGTTACCACTACACAACCAATCGCCCCGCGCTGCCACACGATCACTCCCTGTCAGCGCGCGTCACCAACACACAGCCAATCACCACCACATAACCCATGACCCCGCGCTGCCCTGTAATCCCTCACCGTCAGCGCGCGTCACCGGCACACAGCCAATCACCACACGCTGCCCCACGATCCCACTGTCAGCGCGTATCACCACTACATCACCCCCTCCCACATAGCTCGCAGCCGGCCGGCTGCTAAACAACACAACAACAACAACAATAGTAACACAACAAAACTCAACCCCCCCAGTGTGCCCCGTAACACAACAACAACAACACAACGACATAACACCAAACAACAACCTATGTACAAACCGACAAACAACACAAAAAAAAAACAACAACAACACACAACACCTAGACAACAAGTTATGTACAAACCGACGAACAACGCAATAAAAGCAAGTCCGAGAAAAGAACGTGTCCAGTGTCTCTGAGACTATCGATCCCCCCCCCTCCGCTCGCTCCCCCACCGGGTGCTAGAGCGGCGAGCGGACGGGAACGCAGTGACGAGGCTCTCCGGCCGCATCGGCTCCTCAGCCAGTTGGTCACGAAAAGTTGCGCGACTGAGCGCGAGTCCGCCTGCCGGTCCATCGTATGGGACGGGACGCTGACGACCGTCTGGTGGCTCCGGCAGCTCTGGAAGGCGCGGATCGGGCCTGGAAGGACCGGTCGCGCCGCGGGATCCAGCCGCCGGTGGTCGGCAGCTGTCAGTTCCGGACACCTGGGAGCGGATCAGGCGGAGACATGTGAGGATCAGGCGGAGACAATTCCCCCTTAGGTCGTCGGTCACGTCACATGCTCGGCCCTCATGACACAAAGGGAGGCCATATGGAGGCGAGAACGGTTTCAGTCGGGAGGGTGAACGTACCAACGGCGCTTTCCCCATTTTATCTGAACACACTGGGGGCGTGCAACCCGCACGACCTCCATGGGTCCCCGCCATGGCCTCAACAATTTAGGCGACGTAGCCAAAGGTGCCTGAGGGCAGTGCAGCCAGGCCCTGTCGCCTGGTTTCCAGTTGTGCACGGACACCTTTCGTGCACGCAAACGCTCGTTGGCAATTTGGCGAGCCCGTGAATTAAGCCGTGCGGCCTCCCTGCCTCGGTCCGCCTATGAATGTTAAATTTAATATGTTCAGCCAATTTCGAATTCGTTCGTGGCGCGGACAGTCCCAGCTGCGTTTCCATGGGCGGGTCGGCTTCCCGACCATACATCAGATAGAATGGGGAAAATCCCGTTGCTGCATGGGGAGCCATTCTATACGCGGCGAGGACCCAGGACCTGCAGGTCCCAGTCAACATGTGCCTCACACACCTGCTGGCACAGCATAGAAGTCAAAGTTCTGTGGAGTCGCTCCACCATCCCGTCTGTCTGTGGGTGGTACGGGGAGGTACGCACCTTCTAAGTACTCAATAGGTCGCACACCTCTTGCAATAATTTACTTGAAAATTTTTCCCTTGGTCGGTCAGCAAGCGTTCGGGAGCCCCTTTGTCCAAACATAGCCCTGGACAAAGGCGTCCGTCACAGCTGCCGCCGACTGGTTGGCGAGTGGCCACGCCATAGGCCACCGGGTAAAGTATTCTACACCAACCAACAGGTACTTGTTACCCCTAGGCGTGACTGGAAAAGGCCCCAAAATATCGAGCGCCACGAGCTCGTTAGTGCGCGAGACCTGAATAGATTGCAGTGGTGGATTTGACGCCACTGGCGGTGGTTTTCGTCTGGCGCACTCAACACACCCTTCAGGATATTCACCACATCACTCCCATCCCCGGCCAATAATAGTCACGCTGAAGCAGAGCAAGCGTTTTGTTTACCCCAAATGCAAGAGGCGTTCATGCGCGGCCAGGACAACTTTCCCTCGCACAACGGAAGGCACCACGAGTGCGTGGCGCCGAGACAAATTGTCCCATCTCATTAACAGGCCCTGCCTGAGTACCCAGGAACCAGTTCGTTCCCGCCCTCCTCAGGACCCCCGCCCTGCGACGCAACGCTAGCAGGGAGCTGTCAGCCATTTGGAGACGGCCCCACTCAATCAGCGACAGTGAGAGCAGCGAGTCCTCTCCCACAGGGGTAGCGGGAACATCACCGATCGGTGCATCCGGGGAACGGCCAACACCCCATATTTTCCGCGCTGGCGGTTTACAGCGCGCCGATCCCAACAAGCACGCACATTTGTGACAAGGCGACAATCGCGACAGGGCATCGGCGTTAGTGTGGCGCAACCCTTACGGTATGTGGTCGTGAACTGATAGTCCTGGAGGACTTCCAACCACCGTGACAATTGGCCGAGGGCTGGGCGACCCTCAATGAATACTGAAGCGCCGCGTGGTCCGTCCGGACCGTAAAGTGACGGCCATAGAGATACGGTCTAAACTGCTGCACAAAAAAAACAATCGCCAGCAACTCGCGACGGGTGACGCAGTAGCGCTGCTCCGCCGGCGACAAAACCCTGCTACCATAGGCGACCACCCTTTCGACTCCCCGACGACCTGTGAGAGCACCCCCCAATGCCCGTGTTGCTAGCATCCGTGTCTAGCAAGAAGGACTTGTAAAGTCAGGATAACGTAAGGGCGGGGCACCCACCAAGGCGTCCCGGAGAAAGCAGAACGCGGCCTCCTCCTCCGGTCCCCATCGGAACTTGACTCCTTTTGCCGTTAGAGCGTGCAAGGGTTTTGCAATGGTGGCGAAATGCTCAACGAATCGGCGGTAGTACGAAGCAAAACCGATGAAACTGCGCACGTCCGAAACCGACGTGGGCGTTGGCCATGAACTGACACAGTTCGTCTTCGCGGGATCGGTAGAGATCCCCGAAGAATCGACAATGTGTCCCAAGTATCTCACGGACTTACGAAGAAGGTGGCATTTGGCCGGTTTAAACTTTAATTTAGCCGATCGCATCCGCAAAAATACTCCTCTCAGCCGCTGGAGGTGTTCCTCGAACGTTTTACTGAAAACAATGACATCGTCCAGGTAAATAAAGCAAGTTTCCCATTGCAAGCCCGACAAGACCAATTCCATAAGGCGCTGAAACGTCGCGGGAGCGGAGTGAAGTCCCATGGGTAACCGGTTAAACTGAAACAGGCCCCCTGGAGTCCGAAATGCTGTCTTAGGTCTAGACTCATCGTCGAGTGGCAGCTGCCAGAATCCCGACAGTAAATCAAGAGTTGAAAAATATCGCGCACCAGACAATGCATCGAGGGACTCGTCCATTCTGGGGAGCGGATACGCGTCAGCCACGGATATTTTATTCAGGCGACGGAAATCTACGCAGAATCGCAAGGAGCCGTCTTGCTTTTTAACCAGCACAATAGGTGCCCCCCAAGGACTGGAGGAAGGCGAAATAATGTCGGCCCTTAGCATATCGTTGACGGCCGACTGAACGTGTTCCTTCTCAACAGGACTCAGCCGGAAGGGATTTAGCCTAACCGGTGCCGCATCGCCTGTTTCAATATGGTGGCGCAACAGGTCCGTGCACCCAATGTCATATTTATGCTTACTGAACACATCAGAAAATTCTATCAGCAACGCACGCAGCGCACCCAACTGTACTGTAGACAAATCGTTCGAGTCCGCGCACAGCGAATCGACCCATTCAAGGTCCTCCTCGATGGATTGTTCCGCGTCGGGTTTGGATCAACATGCGCAACCAGGCGCTCTTCCCAGGGACCCGTGCCGCGTGAGCTAGCACAGTGCCCTGCTGAATAACGGCCGGCCGCGAACCGGCGTTTAAAACCATCACGAAAGGGTCCTTGTCAGCCCGAACCAAAGTGTGAGCCACCGACAAATCGAGACCCCCGACAGCCCTATTTGAAGGACCCAAACGCATTCCCTGTTCCGAGGTCTCCCCAACCAATGGTTTCCTCAACCGGAGAGGAATTAACATCTGTGAACCCGGAGGCACGTGCACAGTGTGCGTCGCCAGCGCTTGTATCGTAGCGCACGCCGTTCGAATTTCGGTAGGACTCGACAAAAATGAAATACGGCAACCCGATGGTAGCTCAATGCAACGCTGATCGATGAGAATTTTAATGGGCATTTTAGCCAAAAAGTCTGTGCCCAACAGATAAGGAACTGCTAATGAGGAAGAAACGAAAACGGTCCCGACAATTTAATATCTCCAATGCAAATGGATGCCCTAATCTGGCCGACAATGCCCAACGAGCCCCATTTGCCGCGTAAAATGGCACGTCCACTGGGAGTAGAGGTCGACATTGGACGGGAGAATGTTGTAAATGAGGTCTGATATAATAGTCGCCGACGCCCCGTGTCCACTAGCACCCTGACCTCGACCCCGTCAATGAATCCGGACGACTGATGATCCCGCCGACGCAGCCACTATCCTGTGCCCCAACTCAGACCATTTTATGTCCCCTTGGTCCCGCACGAACCCCCTCGCCGAACCGAATCCCCGATCCCTAACTGGCCTTCCTCCGGCGCAACGCGACGGCCCATGTGTGTCGCGCCTGTAGGCCGAGCATGTGAGGTGCCGCGACTTGCCGGGGTAGTAGGGATGACTTGGGGCCTTGGTCGTCGTCCAGCCGATGTCCCGTGGCGCGCTGACGTGGAGCGCGCCAACCGGATGCCACGTGGCCCGGAGGCCGCAGTTATAACACGTGACGAGGGACGCCGGAGGTCTCAGTTGCTCCAGCTTGCGGGCCGATCGCAGAGGCGAACGACCCCCGACCTCCAGTCCCCGGTCGTCCGCGGTGAACGCCTCCTCTCGTGGGCTGACGACTTGGGGCTCGGTGACTCCCGGGCCCGGAGCTGAGGCCACGGCAGCAGTGCAGACACCCCCTGTTTACGCTGGAGGACCTCGTACGCCGTACTTGTTGCGACCCGCAAAGAAGAAATATCGACCTCGTCGGCCGTGTTGATGGGACCCCCAGGTCCTGCGCCAACTTGAGCAGTTGCTCCAGGACCATCGCGTCCTGGCCCTCCTCGTCCATACGAGGGAACGCGGCGTCGGCGAGAGCCAACAACGCCGTGCGGTAGGCGAGCGCGGTCTCCGTGACCGCCTTCCGTCGGCCGTAAAAGTGATGGCGACACGCCGACGGAGGTCCGTAGACCTTGGCCATGAGACCCAGCGCAGCCTTAAGCGTGGAGCGGTCCGACCTCCGTGCGGACCTGAAGGCCGCGAGCGCGTCGTCGTCCAACATGGCAGGCAGTGCCCGCAGCGCCGTAGCGTCGGACCAGGCCGACATTTCTTGATGCGCCAGAAACCTGTGCTGGAATGCGCCCCAGTCGCCGCCTTCCGCCTTGAAGGCCGACAACGTGGAAGGCGCTGCTGGAAGATGAAGTCGTCGTCCTCTGCCACGTGGTTCCTCTCCGCCGCCCGTCGGTCTGTAAGATGGCGGCCCCAATGGCGGGAGGCTGATGGCGGTCCGCAGCACGCGTTGATGACGTAAGCGGCGCGCTTGGAGAACCGCCGCCACGTGTTGCTCCCCGTTCCCGCCAAAAGATGTCCGCGCAGTAGAAATGGCGGGAATCGCCAAGTCATTTTGGCGGGAATCTGCGGGGCGAGCCTTTTGCATGTCCGCCGACGTCCCCGCTCCTCCCGACGTGTTGATCTCTGCCAGGATGGACGCGGCGGCAAGCAGCAGCTCTGCCAGACGGGAGTGCGCCTCGCGGAGTACGGAATCGGTACCCAGTCGCTCGTCCGGCGACCTCGGCGGGTCCTGCGGCGTCGGCATTTCCTCGTCCTCTCCCCCGATGCCAGCTGGCCCGAGTCGTCAAGGTTATCCTCGCGGTCAATCCCGTGGGTCCGACGGGTCTTCCTTGTATCCATGCCTGGAAGACTGTTTCACTTCTGACGCCAGTTGAAGTATTCAGAATGACGGCAGGAAACCTCTTGACGGGTAGCACACTTTTTATTAAACTTTGACTTGTCTCGATACACCGTGTGGTCACTATTCTTCACACTACACACACTTCACTGACACGTGTGGTCAATACCTCTCCCACTACACACTCCACTGACATGTGTAGTGACTATGGCTCACGCTGCATGCTCACACTGCATGCTCACACTACTCTCCAGCCCCGTAACGTCCTTGGAGCCTACAGACCCACCCCAGCTTGGCGTGGGTCACAACCTCTGGTCCCGAGAGCCGGCCCTCACACGGACGTTCGGCCCGGGTCCCAGGGTCCCGCCTCTGGGTCACACAGAGCCCCGGTCCTTACAAGGACAGCGGACTAGGTACCGCAGGGCCCTATCTCTTCCTCCGCCGTCTTCAATCTTCGCTGGTCACCAACTCCCGAGCGCCGCGCGCACCGCCTTATATAGCCCTCTTGCGGACCGCGATGTGAGCGCCCACTAGTCGACCAATCACGGCGCGCTGTTCCTACGATCCGTTTTCCCAGCGCGTGTTACCACTACACAACCAATCGCCCGCGCTGCCACACGATCACTCCCTGTCAGCGCGTGTCACCAACACACAGCCAATCACCACCACATAACCCATGACCCCGCGCTGCCCTGTAATCCCTCACCGTCAGCGCGCGTCACCGGCACACAGCCAATCACCACACGCTGCCCACGATCCCCACTGTCAGCGCGTATCACCACTACACATACAACATAATGGGTGGCTCGTCCGGGATCTCTTGCAGACAGTGTTTTGCATGGATGATGGAATGAATCACTACGTGTTAACTAGAATATCGTGATCAAACATTGCATGGTGATTGTAAACGGGCGTAAAACAAACAAAAAACGCCCTCTGAGGTTAAAACCCAGAATAGCAGGTTGAATAAGACAGTGGAATTAAGATAATATCGTATCGAACCAATTGCATCCTGTGATGAATGGTGTTAGAGGTACGCACACCGAATCAGAAAATAACAGAATAGCTCGAGTCAAACTGACCACACTCTGTGAGATAACTGTTTTATATGCACTCTGAAAGAAAAGGTCAAAGTAACTCCTGCCACTTGAGATGCTAGGATTAAGAATAATTTTTGAATGGGTTACGGGAATCTGGGAGCTCGTATTAAAACGTACCGACCAATCTGTTACAAAGCAGTACAGTCAGAGAGACATATGGGAAGGGAGCTGTATCGATAACACGAACACACCCCGAGGGAAACTAATTGACTGGATAAAATGTAACGAAGGCGAACACGATGCAAAAACTGCAGAGAAGGCAGGACAGGACTCATGCCTTCCCACTCAGGCATACAGACAGGGATTGTGGAATGAGGAAAAATTCGGAAAGGAAACAGGAGAGAAATCGTCTCTAATAAACGAGGAATAATGTCCTCACACCATCATAAGGGAGGAGAATCAGTGCTCGCGACACCAGCGAAACTCACAGACGTTGATCCACAGAATAAATATGGAAGTAACAGTAAATCACACTCTTGGGTACGTGGACAGAGTCCAGGGACTGATCGCACAAAATTATGGATATCGAACAAAAAATCCTTGACAAAGGGAAACCCTCACAATTCGAGAGAAGGGATGGAGAGATACATATGCAAACAAAAACATGTGAGACTGACAACTTCACAGCAAGAGGGAGGCAAAATGTTAAAATAAAGTCGGCTTCACTAAGGGCAGAGGCAAGAACTGAAGGGAAATGGCAACACGAGCGACACAGCACTGGGCGCACACAAAAAATGCACGCCGCTGAAACACGCCCGACACAGCACAGACCAAAGTGACAGATTGCCTGATGATAACTTGTTTGATGATGACGCTGACGGCGATCAACTTTCGGAATACTTATTCACCAGTAAAACCCTTAAGTTGATGGACAAGGCTCTAGTCAGAATTCCCGATTTTGATCCACACAATACGTCCATGGATATACACACACATATCGCAACAGTAGAAGAGGAGGCAATGATTAGAGGCTGAGGAGACGGGATGAAAAAGCGAGTTTGTTGAAACGGAGCTTACATAAAGAATCCATACCATGGGTAAAGTCACTACCACACAAGGTTAGAAATGATTTTAAACAACTGAGCCTGGCAGTGATTCGGAAGTTTGGAGAATATTCGACACTCACTGAGGGGTTTTATGCTGTAAAATCGATGACCCAGGGCATAGACCAAGATCCACGTGACTACTTTTTACAATTTAAAAGAGCGTATTATGCAGGCGATGTGAATCAATACCACGAAGGAGATAAAATGTTCAAAATTATGTTTTTTGAATCCTTGAGCCAGAGATTACAGAAAGGGTGAGAATGGTTTTGAATCCGGAAACCGCATCCTTACGCCGCATAGAGAGCAAGGCGTACATGGCATGGTTATACAGAGCTAAGAATCATAATTCGGGTCCAGAACACAGGAGAGGATAAGGAACCCAGCCTCTCAGAGAGGAATAAAAATCACCGAGCAGTCCCACAATGCAGGAGGAGCAAACACGCACGCACCTGTGGCAAAATAAACCAAAGAGAGGTTGGCACGAGAATGAGAGCGGCACAAAGCCGAACATTCAGGAGAATCGCAGAATGTGGAGACCAAGGGCAGAATCATATCAACACCCCATGCCACGACATACGCAAGGTCAAACTTACGCACAAAGATGGCGAAGTAACAATCCAGGAAAAATTTGGCACCCAAATGGAGAAACACTGGGCCAAAAATGTACGAAAATCGCAGGAGGAGAGGTTCAGAGCAGAACCATATCAACACCCCATGCCACGACACACGCAAGGTTCAAATTACACACAAAGATGGCGAGATAACCATCCAGCGGGAAGGTGGCACATAGACTGCGGAGGTATGCAGGCGAACATTCAGGAGAATCGCAGGATGGGAGGTCAAACACAATCGGTCCAATTCCGACCAATTTCTCCACCGGCTATACCAGGAGGGAATAGAGGAATTACACAGAATGCGGTCCAAATACGTGATGAACCACCCACAGTGAGTGAGAGCGAGCGGCCAACACGCGCCCCACCCGCCGAGGTTTTGTTAAACCCTGAGCTCAATGGGAAATGCAAGCAGGCTGCAAGTGACAGGGCGAACAAATACCGCCACGACAGGGAAACATTAAAAGCATACGATGCGTAGGAAACACGAGCAGTGCTCTTGTAAATGACGCGCGATCGAATACAACGACAGGGCTGCATTGAAGCGTGATCGGACGGTAGATAACAGACAGATAGGAAAACTGGATCGCCCGGAAAAAGGTAAAGCCACCCAGAACGTCGCAAGAGCGCGCGATGGTGGGCAGAGAGAGCGAACACAGAGACATGCCCTGAGGAGTGCAGGCGTGAGCCTTTGAATGAAAAATATCCAAGGGAAACCAAAATTAAGGTGGATCGGAGTGCTGGAATGGAGACGAATGTCCATGACGTATCGGGAATGGTGTTGAAATCCAACCCACTCGGAAAACCAAAAGGGCAACATTACGAGGCACGGAATTAAATCGACACACTGACTCGGCAAATGTGCATGTAATCGCAGAGAGAGCGAATGCCATTGATAACGGAGTACAGAAGTTGGTTGTGTGCGCGAATTCTGATTATGTGCAGCACAATTTTATACCACACATTCCCACCACGCGAGAGAGTGAGAGGGGAAATTACAAAAACGAACCGGAAAACCATGATCGAATGATCAAAGTGATAAGTGGTAAACCAGACACTCGGAACTTGGTAAAAAGATTGCAAGGATGTAACAGGAGGAAAATAACGCAAAAATGCGTTCGAAACCGCTACCTAGCGTTTCCCAGGATTTAACAAAAACAAAAAAATTTATATCCGCCGTAGTTATGATGTATGAGAACCGATGTAACGTAATATCGATGTTTAACGTTTTGTTTATTTCTTTGCTCAATTCAAATGTAACCATGTTAAGATTGTGATACATACGCGCGCGCTTTGGAAGGAACGTTTTGTTTTATTTTCTTTGCTTATTTCAAATGTAACCATGTTAAGATTGTGATACATACGCGCGTGGTAGGGAATAACCGCCGAGAGTAAGGGCGGCTTATGGATTCATAACACAAAAAAATGGCATTTACTTTGTTTGAAAATTCGCCAGTGGCCAAATCGACCCTGATAATTTTCAAAAGGGCGGATTGTTGTGTCTATACCCTTTTTTTATTAAGAACAATTCAAAAAAAATATTATATATATTTTT
Organism: Lethenteron camtschaticum; assembly: GCA_018977245.1. NCBI lineage: Eukaryota > Metazoa > Chordata > Hyperoartia > Petromyzontiformes > Petromyzontidae > Lethenteron > Lethenteron camtschaticum. The sequence goes on along the minus strand of MU249576.1, from coordinate 16,339 downwards.
TATATTATCTATATATCTTTTTTTTAATTAAACAATGAAAACAACTCACTTCTCCTCACAAGCACACCAGGAATCCATGAAACATGGAGGGCGGTTAAAATGATAAGAATTCGGTCACAGAGAGGTCATAGACATCCAGATGGACAAAAGATGTATGGACTAACCTCCAAGACATCTGGAGATGTACAGATAAGGTGCAGAGTAAATAACGGTTGAAGCTCGCGTTTTCTTAACGTTTTCCTTACCGAAAAGTAGAAACTTAACAAAGATATTTAACCAACAAACAATAATTTTTTTATTATTAGTATATGTTTCCTACCTACACGACCTTCCTAAAACTAAAGAGTACGAATTCCAGAAAGCTTAAGTGGAAACATAGTTACACTTAACCTCAGGACATAAAACACCAATCTCTGGAGAACTAAACTTGGCGAAGCCCCAAAATAATAATGTGACAAGGATCATTACGAATATTCATTAAACATAGACGAATGATAACCCTGATACTAAGACCGAAGGAACTCATAAAATATAATTCAAGAATAAATGTAACACAGGACCACATAAATGTATTGCAAAAATCTCCTCAGCCACCTTTGTCTTCCAGCGGGGTCTGGCAAGCAAAGAGGGAGCAAAAAGGTCACAGGGGGAATCAGTGCCTGACATTCCAAAGATATGTTTTTTTATTCTGTTTGTTTTCTCTCGCAAGAGACGCGGAGAGATGAGAGGGTGCTCACGTTTTGAGTTAAACACGGCCGTCTTTGTCTCCCCGCAGCACAGATGGCCCATGAATGCTTGGAGGGTTAGGAAAGGTCGCGAGGAGGTCGCGGGGTGTCTGCTTTTTCTCGCTCTGTTTGTGTTTTGTTGGCCGCTCGCAAGGAATGCGCAGAGAGGAGAGATGGAACGACGAGACATCGTAAAGTGACAGTCTGAGAGCAGTCTGTCCGAGTCGCGCTCAGCGTTGCGACGGGGCTCGCAAGAGAGCGGGGCAGATGTGCCTCGAGAAGTGATGGATCGAGGAGGGGTCGTTCGAGTCGCAGAAGTCTGAGTTCAACCTGGGTCGGGCTGGGTTTCAGCCATGCTCCGGCTGGCGGAGCGTCGTGAGGAAACGAAACACCGATGCCGATAGCAGGTGTCGCTTCTCGCAGAACGAAGTTAAGTGCGAGTGAGCTGGCAGCTGCACGAACAAGAGAAGCACGGAGCAGAGAGTGACGAGTGACGACAAGCAACCAACCTGTAAAAGGGCGGAGATCGCCAAGCGTCGACCAAGCGTGCAAAGCAGAGAGAGCGAAAGTGGAGAAAGCCTGGTCAAACGGCTGTGAGGAAGAGGCGCGCCATCGAATGCGCCGGAGCACCACGACTCAGACGTCACCGGGCGTCACCGAGCGTCATGCCAACTCGTCATCCAGCAGTGGAGAGAGAGAGAGCGCAAGAGCAGCACGACTCGGACGTCACCGGGCGTCACCGAGCGTCGTGCCAACTCGTCATCCAGCAGTGGAGAGAGAGANCGCAAGAGCAGCACGACTCGGACGTCACCGGGCGTCACCGAGCGTCGTGCCAACTCGTCATCCAGCAGTGGAGAGAGAGAGAGCGCAAGAGCAGCACGACTCGGACGTCACCGGGCGTCACCGAGCGTCGTGCCAACTCGTCATCCAGTAGTGGAGAGAGAGAGCGCACAAGCAGAGACATGCAAGAGAGAGGAGCAGCGGGGGCTCGCGGCGGCCACGCCCAACCCAGAGAAAACTTCTGGCCGCTGTTTGTATCCTCCTACACCACACAAGCTAACGACACAATTAATATTACGAGGGGACAACGCACACACAGCACGCACACGAATAAGACTTAAAAAAAAATTGTCTTTGCGTTTCAAAAAGGGTTGCCATTTCGAGGTGGTGCGTTCAATATCAACGGATCGTGCAAGCAGTTGCTGCCGTCGAGTTACATGAATAAGAAATGTTTTAGTCATTCATTTTCGTTAACTGCATGATCTCGCCAATGAAGAAGTATTTTTAGTCATTCATTTTCGTTAATTGCATAATCTTGCCCATGAATTTATTGACGTATACCTGATTTCGCATAAGAGAGTGTCATGTGCTTGTTTAGAATTAAAATTGCTTAACACCAACTGCTTCTTTCCAAGTCCATGCAAAACTATCTTATTCTTGATAACTGTATCCTGTGATGAGATCTGAAACTGGAGACCTAAAATAACAAACACACTAAGATAATCAGTAAATGTTTAATCAATGATAATCGTGTTATCCTGATTGATATAACTCTGGATAAACGAAACTAAGCCTAATTATCATAACTGATCACAGTAACATAATCGCAAGCATCCGCATGAATTACTACGATTATCTCCGCGATTATCATAATTTATGCATATAATTACACACGTTATCATAATTTATGCATGTTAATACATACATTAACATAATTAATGCGATTTGCGCATTTTTCGAAAAATTATTAATTATTATTATTTTCATCAAAATTTCATAACCCAACACATACAACAGACCTACTTACATTTTCGATGCTGATTGGTTGAAAATCTAGCTCAACAGTTTTATATGTCTCAATACGCAGTCAATATAGTGCGCCAATAAATTACACTTTTCTCATTAACTGCAGGATGTGTGGAGAACTTTTTGCTTGGATACCTTTTATTAACGTTAAACATATTGAGCAAAAGAAAAAGTAGTGCCCCGTTTGTCAGAACGAAACTGAACGATACAGCTCACGTACAGTGGCCTAATACAATGGGAGGCTGATCGATGCCCGCGTGCGGTCAAGGGATGGCTCCCTATTGCTCAACCATGTTATGTATGCCGATGATCCGCTAATTGCTGCTCAAAGGAGGAGTTGGAGGCGCTGCTGCTGAACCTGGAGCTTGCCACGAAGAGGTGGGGCCTTACCAATAGCTCCACCAAAACCTGCCTGGGTATTTTGTACCATCGGACACTCCACCCCCACAACTCCCTATCGGTGATGGGAAGTTGTGGAGAGAGTGTAGAGTTTCCCATACCTGGGCAGTGTGCTTATGACCGGCTCCAGTTTAACAGCAGAGGTCTCACTCCGAATCAGTCGAGCAGCGATATCTTTTCATCGGTTGCGTAACGCTGTGTGGAAGCTACCTGGTCTGTCGCTCCGCACGAAGCTTCAGGTCTTCTCGGCCACGGTCATTCCCTCCCTTCTCTACGCTTGCGAAACGTGGACCCCCCTAATGGATCATCTTCGCTGGTTGGAAACATTTAGGCTGACCTGCCTACGATCCATCCTGGGTTTAACCAGGCTGGATTGTGTGAGGAGCTCACAAATCCTTGAAAGATCTGGGCAAAGTCCCATCGGTGAGCTCCTTCAGCAGGCGAGGCTGCGTTGGCTGGGTCATGTAGCCCGCATGCCCAGCCACCGCATGCCTAAACAGCTTTTGTTCGGCCGGATCGAGGGGCTAAACGGGCGCGGCACGGTCTAGAGAAGAGATGGAGTGATGTGGTACAGGAGGACGTGGAGCTGAGTGGACTTGCCGATGACTGGTACCAGCGGTGTCAAGATCGGCCTTAGTGGAGGAGGCTCGTGAAGGACGCTACTGGGCAGTTGGAGGCAGTCGTCCTAAACAACAACGGAGGGCGGAGGAGCGACGCTCACAACAACGAGCGGAGCGCCGGGTGGCTAAAGCACAGCAAGTTGGTACAGTAGGGGGCAAAGGTGGTGCATCAGCCAGTCATCTTGGTCATCTCGGTCAGTCGACCCGTGGCACCTGCTGGGTCTGCCCCGTGACCTCCTGCCAGCTGGCGTTCGACACTTCACGTGGCCTCAAGGTGCACTTGGCCTGGCACAAGCGTCGTGGTGACGTCACCGCCACTTAGTGGCGAATGGCGGTTGTTGTTGTTGTGTCAGCTAAGGCTGCTCACTCACTGTGTGTCTGTGTGTGTCAGCTAAGGCTGCTCACTCACTGTGTGTGAGTCTGTGTGTGTCAGCTAAGGCTGCTCACTCACTGTGTGTGAGTGTCTGTGTGTGTCAGCTAAGGCTGCTCACTCACTGTGTGAGTGTCTGTGTCAGCTAAGGCTGCTCACTCACTGTGTGTGAGTGTCTGTGTGTGTCAGCTAAGGCTGCTCACTCACTGTGTGTGTGTCTGTGTGTGTCAGCTAAGGCTGCTCACTCACTGTGTGTGAGTGTCTGTGTGTGTCAGCTAAGGCTGCTCACTCACTGTGTGTGAGTGTCTGTGTGTGTCAGCTAAGGCTGCTCACTCACTGTGTGTGTGTCTGTGTGTGTCAGCTAAGGCTGCTCACTCACTGTGTGTGAGTGTCTGTGTGTGTCAGCTAAGGCTGCTCACTCACTGTGTGTGTGTCTGTGTCGGCGCTCGCCTTAATTCCTTGGCCACGGCCCCGCCCTTGCTGTATCAAGTCGGCGCCCCCGCTTCCGGCCCCGTGTCCTTAACTCTTCCAATCGAGGCCCACTTCCGGTCACGTGCCCTTAGCTCGTCCAATCGGGGCACGCGGCGCTCGGCACCTCTCCATCACTGTGGCTGGCGCGACCCACAGAGCCATCTCACTGTCAGTGTAACACTGAGTACAGTAGTAGTAGGAGAGGGCTTTCGCGACCAATATCCATAATAGAGGGTTTTTTTGTGTCGTTAAAAACCTCCACCACCGACACAGCCAACTAGTAAGGGTTGTCACGTAAACAGAACGTGCCAATTCGTCACTAGTACAGCACACCGGTTTGTGTGTTGGAGAGCCAAGCCACAAGGGGCCGTCCATAAATGACGTCACGCGATTTTGGGCGATTTTTGACCCCCCTCCCCCCCCTCGTTAGAAGGCATCACAAAAAGTCAGACCCCTCAAATATGACGTCACAAAGCTCTGCCCCTCCCCAGAAAACCATGTTTACATTTTAAAAATAAAACATTCTTCAAATCACTTTAAGCTATTGTCATTGTAGTGCGTATTTAATGTGGCGCTGCACTGATGTTGTAGGTCTGTAGGAGAAAACACGTATTAAAAAGGCGTTGGAGAGCTGAAATTTAGCATAAAATTCACTTGAAAATATTCAACGTCTAACTAAAATTGCAGATGTTCAGAATATCATATTGAAATTATCTTATAATTATAAAATATTAAAAGTAATTATAACTATCAAAAAATACTTGAAACTTTGTAGTAGAACGAAGTAAAATGGAGAGTATAATTCTAACAATCACATATTCATTCCACAGAATGAAAAGCCCTCGTAGAATCATTATAATCAAAATGTTTAATAACAATCATTAATTTTTCTTACAAAATGTATGCTTCTCCATTCTCCTATGGAGAAGCAAAATGCTCCTTCATGGAATAAATAAAAGCTGACCTTAGTAAATTTAAATAATCAAATAGTTAATCATGAAATTAATCAAAATTAGTGTTGTTATAACAATTATATTTAATTAATTTATTTAAAGTTGCGCATTTTTATGTGACTTCACATTTCTCAAACCCCCCTCCCCCCTCGTCACACATCGTCACACATCGTCACAAATGTCTGACCGCCTCCCCCCCCCAGGTGCGTGACGTCATTTATGGACGGCCCCAACATTTACAAACTGAGTACGACGTTTCGCCAGCAATTACAACTAGCTTCATCAGGCGACAGCCAGACTTGTGGAGAAGTCCACCTGTTTCGTTCTTTATATAGAGGCTGTCATTTACGGCAGCGCACCACACTACGACCTTGGAGACCCGAGTTCGATTCAAGCTCATGGCCAACACCAGTGACGATTATCTAAACCGGTCCTGGGCCTCCCCTAGGTCGACTCAGCCTAAAATGAGTATCTGGTGCGATGTGGAAACACCACCACTGGGGAGACAAAGGCGGTGATGCGTGGTCCTGGCCACCCTCCCCTCGTGTGCTGTGTTGGCTTTCTTAGGTGCTCCTCGCGAACAGCACTTGCCCCACCAGTCTGTTCGGGCTACACGGGGGATCTTTGTCACTGCTTCTTGTCATTGTTTGAACCGTCGTATCCACCGAGACGCTGACACCCAATGTAGGGAACTCGCAGCCCCACGTGGCAAGACTGAATTAATGACTGAGCAAGAATCATCTCACCTGGCACAGACTGGTCGCATGATTGACCTGCAGATGAACTTTAGCCACGTGACGTCAGGCTGCTCGCCCCTGCGCTGCTTCAGCAGTGACGGCACGAATCGAGTCAACTCGCCGGCCCAGTTTGGTATTGGCGCCACTCCTAGAGCAGTGCGAGAGGCTGTCGCGAAGCAAGAAGAAGAAGAAGCTGCTGTGCCAGAGAGATGGGATCATATTTGGATACTGCGCCGTGCACCAAGGGAAATGCGCTGACAAGTGTTTCTCGAGGGACAGTCACGAGTTCCTCTCTGGGCAATGCTGTGGACGAACTTATCGAGTGTGTGTCACGTGTGTCTGTGTCACATGTGTGTCTGTGCGCGTGCAGCAAGCCCTGCCAACGCAGCACCGCAAACCACTGCGCTCGGTTCCCGCGGCTCATGCAGCGAGTCGGGCACGGCACTCTCGTGCGGGGGACAGCGGGTAACGGCCGGCCGCATCTCACTCCTCTGGACCCCGACAATCATTCTCCTGGTGGCAGGGGCGGTTTCTTCATTAGGGCGATTGGGCGACGCACCACCAATGTCATTCAACCACAGAGCCACGCTAGCCATCACTGTGCCTCTGGATATAGTCCAATCAGCGTCATGCTACGTTCTGTGGAGTACCGCCTCTTTTTAGGCGATTTCCCTCCAGCTGAGAATCGCCCCGAGTGGCCCCATAGACTTACATTCAAAGATGTTTTTTTTCGAACGGGGGCGATGCAATGCATTATCTATGGCTTCCGGGAGGGCTCGCCCTAACGTGCTTACGTCATCATACGTTCTTACGTCATCATACGTAAGCACGTTTCATCCAACAATATAATTTGTTGCCACCTAGTGGAATCTTTAATAAAATAAACTTGAGTGGTTTGTTTTAATAGTGAGTATAGAAACAAACAATATGTATTGTAAGAGTCACTTTATTTTTCATTAATATTAAAGAAGTGAAGTTGCCTTTACATGCTTAAGCTGTTAATTTATCCATTGCATGGGTGGACCTTATCCTTATCAATCATCCAGACATTTGCCCCCCCTGAGAGATTTTGCAGGAGCCGCCACTGCCTGGTGGTCTCCCACGCGTGTGCCGAGCTCGGTGACGACGATGGCGTCGTCGGCGTCTCTCTCAAGCACGCGGTGACCTCATTGTCGTCGTCACCATGGGCGGAGCCTCCAGGGGTGGGGCGTGGACAAACACGCGGTGACGTCATTGTTGTCGTCACCAGGGGCGGAGCCTCCAGGGGGCGGGGTGTGGACAACGGCGGCTTGGAGCTTCGCTGCCACCCGCTGCTACTGCGCCAGGCGGCGCGCTGCCTCCTCGCACAGCTGACGACGTCAAGGACGGGGACTGCAGCGCCACCTACGCCCCGATGACGCGGCGTGCCGTGATTGGCTGTCAATGTTCCCAGCGTGCACTTGATTTCCGCTTCCGGCGGAAGCACGTGACCTTTCGGCATTAAATTTGAACTCTTCTGGGTTTGTAATGGCGGGAACGTCTGCCGGCGGCCGGTCCACTCCGCCCGCAGCCCCCAAGGTAATTTCTTCAAGGATGGCGGCTGCAGCATGCAGCAGTTGGGCGAGACGGCCGTGTGCAACCTGGATCTCGTTGCCCGCAGCGATCGGTGGTCGGGCTGGCAGTTGGGCGGACGGCTCCATGCCCACATCTTCAGCGGCACTCTCTGCTCCTGCAGGTGAATCGGGAGTTTTCTTCCTCCGTACCTCGCACACGGACTGTGCGTCTTTTTTCCATGTTCGTTTTTAACCACTTCTGACGCCAGTTGTAGTGTTGTAAATAACAGATGAATAAACTTATTCAAGGCACACACTGGTTTATTGTCTTTCTTCCGACACAGTCCCTATACACACACAGAGGGATATGCGGTTCCCTCACCCGTAGCCTGAAGAGGTACAGCCTCCGTACCTAGCAGTACCTTTACACGGCTCTGACGGCTAGTCTAGGGAAGTACAGCCTCCCAACTGGCGGGAGCTATTCCCAGTCTACCCGCTACCCTAGCGTCCTCCGGCTGGGACCTAGGGGAGGCTAGCTTGACCCACCGCTGGCTCGGTGGGTCCCCTCACCACTGGTCGTGCCGAGCCTCAGCTCTTACAAGAGCTGGAAGGCTGGGGAGCCAGGGTCCTGTCTGCCAGGACCTGTTCTCCCCTTGACCGCTGGAACACTGAGCCTCAGCTCTTACAAGAGCTGCAAGGCTTGGTCCAGTGTCCTGCCTGCCAGGACCTGTTTTCCCCTTGACCACTGAAACACTGAGTCTCAGCTCTCACAAGAGCTGCAAGGCTTGGTCCAGGGTCCTGGCTTCTTCAGCCGGGCTTCTGTCTTCGTGTGAGAACTGGCGGTCCGCTCCCCGCGCTCGCCCTTTTATACCCGTTTGTAACGGTCCTTATCCAATCACACGCTCCCTCGTGGACCCTCTGATTGGTTCTTTACAATCTGCGTTTTCGATCCTCTTTACCTCATCTGACCCCTGGCCGTTGGTCTGGCGGGAATCCGTGTTTACGATCCACTCTCACCTCTCCCTGACCCCGGCCATTCGTCCAGAGCGGTAACAAAGCATTGCCCCTCAAATACATAGTGGCTCCGCAGGTTACTGAATAGAGTGTCTAGCACAGTGGTTCTTAACCTGGGTTCGATCGAACCCCAGGGGTTCGGTGAGTCAGTCTCAGGGGTTCGGCGGAGGTTAAGACACACACCCAACTCATATTATTCGTGATGACACGTCCGGCTTGGCCATCATTGGCTGCAAGTGATCACGCTACATCGCTTGGCCTATCTGTGCTGCAGGGAATTTGGTGCGGTCGGTAGTCGACTTGTGACTGTCGTGATGGTACGTCGTGTGATTTCTTTCTTAATATTTTAATCCCTTCATACTATGTCGAGCAAAAAAAGAAAGTGGTCGGACGAATATGTACAATATGGATTCACATGTATAACGGAACGTGATGGGAGTCAGCATCCTAACTGCATGATTTGCAATGCCAAGTTGAGCAATTCTAGTCTAGCACCGGCAAAATTAAGGGAACACTTCCTTAAGCTGCATGGAGATGGGGAATACAAGAACACAACACTCGCTGAATGCAAGTTGAAGAGAGCCAGATTCGATAAAAAGGCTACTCTGCCTGTTCTCGGCTTTGTACCCATCAACAAACCGATCCTCACAGCATCGTACAAAGCAGGGCAAACCACACACCATTGGTGAAACACTCATAAAACCAGCTGTGTTGAAGATGGCGAATATCATGCTGGGAAAAGCAGCTGAAGTTAAGTTATCCCAAATTCCTCTTTCAAATGACACCATCAGCGACAGAATAGAGGACATGACCAAAGACATCTTGGCTCAAGTAGTTGCAGATCTGATTTCAAGCCCGGCAAAATTCAGCCTGCAACTCGACGAGACCACAGACGTTTCCAATCTAAGCCAGCTTGCTGTATTCGTGCGCTATGTGAAAGACGACGTGATAAAGGAAGACTTTTTATTTTGTAAGCCTCTTACAACAACGAAGGCAGCCGATGTGAAGAAACTTGTGGATGACTTCTTCAAAGACAACAATCTTTCGTGGGATATGGTTTCTGCAGTTTGTTCGGACGAAGCTCCAGTCATGCTGGGAAGAAAGTCTGGTTTTGGTGCGCTAGTGAAAGCCGATGCACCACACATCATTGTTACGCATTGTATTCTGCACAGGTATGCGTTGGCAACAAAAACCTTGCCTCCAAAACTGACAGAAGTATTAAAAATTGTAGTGGAATGTGTGAACTATGTGCGAAATAGTGCTCTGAGGCACCGCATCTTCAGTGAGCTGTGTAAAGAAATGGGCTTTGAATTCGAGGTACTTCTGTACCATTCTAACGTTCGGTGGTTATCCCGGGGACAGGTGCTGAATCGTGTTTTTGCCATGCGTGTGGAATTAGCCCTGTTTTTGCAAGAGCACCAACATTGTCATGCAGATTGCTTCAAAAATTCTGAGTTCATTCTCATTTTAGCGTACATGGCTGATATCTTCGCAGCTCTCAATCATCTCAATCAGCAGATGCAGGGCGGTGGAGTCAACCTCATTGAAGTGGAAGAAAACCTGAAGACTTTTTAAAAAAAGCTACCGTTATGGAAACGACGAACAGAGAACGATAACTTCGCAAACTTTCCCCTACTGGACGACTATGTAAGTAAGATCGAAGATGTATCTGTAATCGGAGACATTTCTGTACCCGCGGAACTGAAGCAAGCAATTGCCACGCACTTAGATGGGCTTGCAAAGTCTCTCGACGGATACTTCCCTACAAGAGAGTCATATCTAGCATGGGTGAGACAGCCGTTCACGTTTAGTGTTGAGACAGCAGATGTCAATGATGAATACCTCGACGAAATCATTGAAATTCAGCAGAGCCAGGTTCAACAGCAACTCTTCAGAACAACAACGCTCTCAACGTTTTGGTGTCAACAAATGGTAACGTACCCTGTTATTGCTAAGAAAGCCCTGGAGATTTTCATACCGTTTGTTACAACATATCTTTGCGAGCAATCCTTTTCGAGGATACTGGACATAAAAACGAAGGAACAGACTTTGTTGCGAAAATGACATGAGAGTGGCACTTGCCAAGGTGAAGCCGCGCATTTCTGAACTGGTCTCTGAAAGGCAACAGCAGAAGTCACACTGATTTGCAGTAAGTATTCATTATTTCTAGATTTGAAGCTTTCGTGACTGCAAGGATTTAGGTTTTTTTCGGTAAAGTCACGTAGGTAAAAAATTTAATTAATAAAAGTAAAATAAAACAAATGAAAAAATTCACGATGTTTCGGAAGCAACAGAAGCCTCCGTCTTCAGGTGGAACCGTCACAGCCACGACAGCTGTATCAAGTATTTAGTTTTTGTGTGAAAATCATGTTTTGCTGGTTTTGTTCTTTGAACACAATGTTGATGCACGGTTCATTTTGTGCACCAGTAAAACATATACCTATGTTTTGAATTTGAAAAAATCACATTTTATTTTTCCAATTAAGAAGGGTTCGGTGAATGCGCATATGAAACTGGTGGGGTTCAGTACCTCCAACAAGGTTAAGTACCACTGGTCTAGCACCTCTACACTTGCACCGTCGCATTCCCCAGCAATGTCTGTGCAAGGCCACGGGGTCATGGAGACCACCCACAGCACGAGGCACTGCCAACAGACTCGGGCAAGGGCTGCAGTAGATGTTTAATGGAGCAATTAGCAAGCAGCGGGTTTTACATGACAATCACGTCGACTTTTAATGGTTAATGATCACCGTGAAGAAAATGCAGAATGCCTTTTAATAACCTTATCCCTTAGCCGCCAAGTCTACAGCAGCACCTGGGAGGCTCTTGCGGAGTGGGAGGATGGAGCGTGACGCACAGGGTTCACGCGAGAAGAAGGGGGGAGACGGCACGAAGCCAGCTAGGGAATGGGCACGAGGTCAGAGCTCAGAGTGAACCCGGCCACGGGATTCTATTGGTTATGGCTCCTCCCAGGCGAGCGGTAGAGCTGGCGGGACGACCTCACCCAACGCTTAACTAGAACCTAACGCCGTCTTCTACTGTCATGAGCACGAGCCCAGGTTCTACTTTGTGTTTGATTGTGATGGCGCTAATCGAGGCCACCACGGCAGGCAGGTGACGAGGAGCAGAGAGGCTCTCGGCCTTCTGGAGTCTGCAGCCCCGATGGTCCCGCTGCTGCTGCTGCCGCTGCTGCTGCTGCCACCGCTGCCGCTGCTGCCGCCGCCGCTGCTGCTGCACTCCTCATCACGACTCGCCAGGGCTTCGTGGCCCTTGGAGCCGATGCTCTTCCACACCGACTCGTTGGTCGTCTCCGCAACCCGCTGCTATCCACGGCCTCGCTCGTAGGCATCTGCAGCACAGTTACAGTGGAGAACCCCCGCTGTCAACAGCGGCCAGGGCCGCTCTGCCGGATAGAATCGCGCTCGGACCATCGTAACCAAACCCTAATGGTTGCACTAAAATCGACTTTATCGTGTAAAATGATAAAATTAAAGCAAAAGATTACGAGTGCAGTAGGCTCAACTGAGTCGCAGACGTCCTTCTTGGAGCAACACATTTATTTACACCAATAACCCTTGCCCGGACCCGCCTTATATGCTCCCGGGTCATGGCCGGCTCCGCCCTTGGCCACGATCATCTTCTAGAGAGCTCTAGCTCTCTTTTGACTCCCTTAAGACTCCCTTAAGACAACTTTCCCCCGACACGTGACCACCCTTAGCCCCTCCCGCCGGGGCCCCCATGTAGACTTACCAGTCACGTGCCTTCGGGGTCAGAGTGCCATGGCCCAGGGTAACCTTGTCCCCTGGCTGACACTCTGGCACTCCCTCTGGTAGGAGACAGCAATGCACGCCACGCGTGATGCCATTGCTCTATTCCAGCGCTCACCAAGCCCTCACTAGGGCTGGTACTACATCAAGCTACGGGGTGTCCGCGATGGCAATGCATCACACGCCGTGCCTTGCTAGAGCCGGCATTGCTCGGTGACATTCACAATGTTGCTACATATGTGATGTCCGCGATGCGAGTACGTCACACGCCGTGTAGTGACATCCCTGATGTCAATACACGAGATTAAATGCTGACTCCACCAGGCTCCGACTCCACCAGGCTCCGTCTCCACTCGCTGGACTTGCCACGAGTGCCCACGTCCACAGCACTGCCCATCCTGCTGCCCAACCCGGACCCAGGGGCCCACCGCCCCGCGATGAGGCCTCTCCTCACCACGCGGGGCCCTGCCGGCTACCACGCACGCCGCTCGAATGGAGCCGTCTCCCACCCTTGCTGCACATTCCCACGCCACCACCCCACCTGACCGCGTCCCTGCCACTGCTGCCGGTGTTGACGTGCACACGGAGCCGCCGCTGCGTTCACGCGAATCCCAACCAGGCACCTCGCTCGATTACTACGAGGCCCGGTCCAACGACACCCATCGGATTAACTGCGATTGACGAGGAGGATTGTGACATCGACAATGGAGGATTGTTGTGGGTGAGATTGTGTAAATGTCGTTAAACCCGCCACCACCTGACACGGACATCAGGCCGGTTGTAATTACCGGCGAAACGCCGTACTCGAGTTGTAGATGTTGTAGTGGGTTTACTCTCAAAACACAACCGCTTAGTGCTGTACTCGAGTTGTAGATGTTGTAGTGGGTTTACTCTCAATACACAGCTGCTTAGTGTTGTACGTGACAAACCTTACTAGTTGGCTGTGTTGGGTGATGGGGGCTTTAACGACACTTTTATATTCACACAATCTAACCCAAAAGCCTATTATGGATAACTAGCGGAAGTACCCGGCTTTGCCCGGGTGAAAAATATATTTCTTAAAAACCTTACATATATATACATAGATACTAAGGTATTGTCAAAGCCCGGTGGGCTGTTTGTACATTTCTCCACAAACAAATATATAAGAGGCTTTCACAAGTCCAAAAAGTTGTAGAAAGTGTGGGGTAAATAGTTGATGTCAAAAGGTTTCCGAAAATTGTGGTCCCCCCCCCCCCCTCAAAAATAAATATCTTTACCCCTCGTAGGTATATATACTAACAACACCTTACATACAACAGAGGAAGTGGTATCTATTGACTCTGTAGTAGTATCTACTGACTGTACCGTAGTATCTACTGAGCCAGTAGTAGCTACTGACTGTGTAGTAGTATTTAGTGACTGTAATAACTACTGACCATAGTAGTATTTACTGGGCCTACAGTAGTATCTACCGACTATATACTCATAACGAACAACCAGTAGTAACTACAAAATCTATAGCAGTATCTACTCACTCTATAATAGTATCTACTGACTCTAGTAGCTACTCACCGTGGTAGTATGTACTGACTGTATAGTAGTATATACTGACTGTAGCAGTATTGACTGACTGGAGTGGTATATACTGACTGTTTTAGTATTTACTATAGCGGTATCTACCAACTCGATAGCAGTATCTACTATCACTACAGCAGTGTATACCGACTGAGGTGGTACCTGCTATCACTACAGCAGTGCATACTGACTGGTGGTACCTGCTATGATTACAGCAGTGCATATTGTGGTGGAACCTGCTATGATTACAGCAGTGCATACTGTTGTGGTGGTATCTGCTATGATGAGAGGAGTACATATTGTGGTGGTGGTACCTGGTATGATAACAGCAGTGCATATTGACTGTACTCATCATTCACCCTCACCATTCACCATTCACAACTCACCCTTACCACTCATCCTCACCACTCACTATTCACCATTCACCCTCACAACTCACCACTCACCAATCTCCCTCACCAATCTCCCTCACCACTCACCCTCACCACTCACCCTCACCACTCACCTTCACCACTCACCAATCACCACTCACCACTCACTCTCACCACTAACCCACACCACTAACCCTCACCACTCTCCCTCACCACTCTTCCTCACGACTCACCACTCACTCTCACCATTCACCCTCACCATTCAGCCTCACCACTCACCCTCACCACTCACCCTCACCACTCACTGTCACAACCACCACTCACCCTCACCACTCAACCTCACCCTCACTACTCACCATTCATCCTCACCAATCACCACTGACCAATCACCACTCACCACTCTCCACTAATCATCACCACTCAACCTCACCACTCACCCTCAAAACTAACCACTCTCTAACCACTCACCCTCACCACTCAGCACTCACCACTCACCCTTACCACTCACGCTCACCACTCACCCTCACCGCTCACCACTCACCCATCACCACTCACAACCGCCACAAACCCTCACCACTCACCCTCACAACAACCACTCACCCTCACCGCTCACCACTCACCACTTACCCTCACCACTCACCCTGACCACTCACCACTCATCCTCACCAATCACACCCTCACCAATCACCCGCACTGCTCACCCTCACCGCTCACCCTCACCACTCACCCCTCACTAATCACCACTCATAACCGCCACTCACCCTCACCACTCACCACTCACCTTCAACACTCACCCTCACCACTCACCCTCACTACTCACACTGATCCTCACCAATCACACCCTCAACAATCACCACTCACCCTCACCACTCACCCTCACCACTCACCCTCACAACAACCACACACCCTCACGCTCACACTCACCTCACTACTCACCCTCACCACTCATCCTCACCAATCACACCCTCACCAATCACCACTCACCCTCACCACTTGCCACTCACCCTCACCACTCACCCTCACCATTCACCCTCACCACTCTCCCTCACCACTCTCCCTCACCAGTCACGCTCACCACTCACCCTCACTACTCACCACTCACCCTCAACACTCACCCTCACCGCTCACCACTCACCCTCACCACTCACCCTGACCACTCACCACTCACCCTCACCAATCACCCCTCACCAATCACCACTCACCCTCACTGCTCACCCTCACCACTCACCCTCACCAATCACCACTCACGCTCACCCTCACCACTCACCCCTCACTAATCACCACTCACAACCGCCACTCACCCTCACCACTCAACCTCACCACTCACCACTCATCCTCACCAATCACACCCTCAACAATCACCACTCACCCTCACCACTCACGCTCAACACTCACCCTCACCACTCATGCTCACCACTCACCCTCACCACTCACTAATCACCTCTCACAACCGTTACTCACCCTCACCACTCACTCTTACCACTCACCCACATCACTCACCCTCAGCACTCACCCTCACTACTCACCCTCACCACTCATCCTCACGAATCACACCCTCACCAATCACCACTCACCCTCACTGCTCACCCTCACCGCTCACCATTCAANCTCACCCTCACCACTCACCCTCACTAATCACCACTCACAACTGCCACTCACCCTCCCACTCACCCTCACCAATCACCACTCACCCTCACCACTCACCCTCACCACTCACTATTCACNCTCACCACTCACCCTCACCATTCACCCTCACCACTCACCCTCACCATTCACTCACCACTCTCCCTCACCACTCTCTCTCACCACTCACCCTCACTACTCACCCTCAACACTCACCCTCACCGCTCACACTCACCCTCACCCTGACCACTCACCACTCATCCTCACCAATCACACCCTCACCAATCACCACTCACCCTCACCACTCACGCTCAACACTCACCCTCACCACTCATGCTCACCACTAACCCTCACTACTCACTAATCACCTCTCACAACCGTCACTCACCCTCAC